>MU226250.1:790674-806582 GCA_018584345.1 Thuja plicata
AGAAAGAGTTGTCTATCGCGGGTTCACCAAAATGTAAGATCTAAATTTGGAGGCTTTTGATGCCCTAGATCTCCTAAATAAGATTTGTATAATGAAGGGAAATCCTATGTCCAAATTTAGGATATTAGGTTTAATTATATTGATCAAAAGGATGGAAAAGAACATGTTAAGAATGATGTAATAAAATTCCTACCTCATGACATAGCAGATCTGGAAAAACTCATTTTCTGAGTTTTTTAGACTGTTTCTAGAGATGCTGATAGTTGATACCGAACCAGAATGCAGAGACGAACAAAACCCAATTTTTTTTTTTCATTCTGATGTCATCTTATGAAAAAGGTCGACCCTGTACCACTTTTTCCAACACTATCTACACAGATCCGAAAGCGTCCCTATTTTCATAGTCTGAAAGAGATCCAAAAAGGGTATCCAGATCTGGCCTCAGATCCTCTATCCTGCACCTGCAAATATCTAAAAAGGGGTTTTGGGGTGGCTATATAGGGTTTTGCCTTAGTCAAACCCCCATTTTGGTGGTTTCCACCTCCACAAATAGCCGAATATATAGAATGTCTATTGTGTGTGTGTTGCTCTTTGGAAAAAGTCTTTTGAACATGCAATATCAAGATCTAATCTTCTAGATTAACAATCCTAACATAACATGGAAATGAGAAAGCAATGCATAGATTTGAATATGATAAAGAAAGCATACCAAGTCCCCAAGGCTAAATTATTCCTATCAACTCAAAATCCGTAATTGCTACCCCATGATAATGTCCTTTGAATGCTTGAATGTTGAAGATGGTAGATCTAAAGAGAAAGCCTTCTTGCTTCAATGAAGATCTACAGTAACTTGTCTTTGAAGAATGATTTGATTGAAGATGATGATATGTCCTCCTAGCTTGTCTTTCTATATCATCCTCTTACTTTCTTGCCTCATTATTCCATCATGTAATCTCCTAATTTCGTTTCATGATCAAATGAAGGCAAAAGAGAGTGTTTATATAGAGATTTCACTATAGGTTTCCTAGGGAAATGCAATGGACCCAAATCCAAATTTCACCTCAAATCATGGTCCAATCACAATCACCAACCAAGGAGGGAACATAATAACTCAAATATCAGAGAAAAAACTTCCGCATCCAAACCCGGGGACCTATTTCAAGTTTCGGACCCCGATAAGCTCCAGATCTAGAAATGGGAACCAACACCTGTCAAGGGACAGGGTCAACCTCGGCCCTGTCCTAGGATAGGGTCAAACTCAGCCCTAACCTAGGGTGGGGTCAACCTCAGCCCTTTCCTAGGACATGGTCAACCTCGGCCCTGTCCTGAGTTTTTAGGCAGGTCAGCAGGATGTGACAGAAACGCTCCCAGGTCAATCAGGGACCTAGGAAGGTGGGGGAATGGGTCAGAATGTTAAGAAGGCCAAAAAGGCCTGGAGAGAGAGTAAGATGAGGCCTAGGAGGACCAATACATAGGTCTTACCTAGAAAGAAGAGCCATGAAGAGGAAAAATCTAGGAGGATCCATAAGATCCTAACCCTAATTTCACCTAAACATGTAAAAATGCAAATCTATTATGAAAACATACTAAAAAAGGGTGCCAAACTCATTTAAATGGAAGTGCTTCCATTTTAAGATGATACAGATACATCCCAAGGATTATCAAAAAGTTTGATCATGAAGATAGCATGAGATGCAAGATACCATTTGACAAACTACACTGGGTTTGGTCATAGAAGGTATCATAGAGATGCCCGATATAAAGTGACAAACTAATATTTTAAATCCTCTAACAAGGTCACACCTAATAGTGTGTTTGTAACCTTTAACAGGGTTGGCTGTTCACCGAGCTCACTTTAAAAGAGTGAAAATTTTTAGTTACCGATCCGAAGTGTTTTTTCCCTTAATAGGGTTTCCACGTTACAAATCCACGCGTCCATGTGTTTATGAGTCATTAATTTAGTGTTATGCATTACACATAACTAATCTAGATTGATTGGTATACACTAAGTAATTTACTATTTTTCAATAAATGAAAGACTGCTATTTAGTAAACATTAAGAATAAGGTTTAACAGAGTTCTCTGAGCAGTAGTTATTTGATAAGTATATTTAAAGGCATACATCTTGTAGGACTGAAGATAACTAGAGGCTTAATATTGTGGTACTAAGAGTTAGCACTTTTTCTTATAGGAATCAATTAAAACAACAATAAATGCCTGACCCTCTATTCCCAACTCAGATTCATACATGAACAAGGCTAATTAACAAGAATGCTATCCTTCTTCACTTTGACATCCATAAGCTTAGGTGGGTGTACCTATCTTCAGATTCATTGACTCACAGAGAACCTTACAATGGATCAAGGATCTATAATCCTTCTTCTTTTTAAGTTCTCAGAACTAGGAAGGTTAACCTATTGATTCCCTCTCTAAGGAATCACTAAAATGGACTGTATTCCTCAATACAATCAACTAAACATACATGTTCTTGACAACAGAAAGTAAAAAATTTTAGTATTTGATTGGTTGATGATAATACTATGATGCAGAACTTGACCAATGCCTAACTCTAGGCCATAGAGTCAAAATGAAAACTTACATTCACCAAAGATAAGTAATCAAATCAAAAATAAAAACTTAGATAACATGCCTTACAAACTATCATCTCACTCTCATAGCCTTGTATCAAATCCTTGCACAAAACCCTAACTATCTAGAATTAATAATAAGATTTAAGCTATCCTTGAGAGAAACTCACAAATACCCACACAATTACCTTGTAACTAGTATGTTTAACATGCCTTACAGATTAAACATACAAGAGCTGAATGAAAATGCAAGAAGTCATCAATGATTTTGAGACTAGAAATTCCATTGTAATTTTATTAATAACATTCTAACTTCAATACATTCAGAATGACTGTGAACTTGAAAACTAGACACAATTGAAAAGCCTGCCTTGCCACTTGAATTTACCATCCTTTACAACATAATAAAACTTTCTACTTAAAGAAAACATTAGTCATCTTGGAATCATTCAACAATAAAAGATGCAACAAGCTTCAGATGACTAACCTATAAGACACAAATTAAACCCCTCAGATAGGACAAAAAATATAGGCAGAAATAAAAACCACTCTTTGTTACAAGATAATTTTGATGCTTTGTCCTTGGACTTCTTGAATGCTTGTAACTACTCAAAAATGTTAGGCCTTCATCATCTGGGGTCTATTGTCTTTGCTGATGTGGCACTCTACACTCATCTTTTCCAACTGCTACGCAACTGCTAGGACCTGCTATTGTTCATATATTACCAGTTTCTGTTGCTTGATCAACTACTTGATACTGGCTTCTCCAAGAGGTGAACACCTCATCACTTGGCCATTTTAAACTGATAACATCCTCCTTCTGATTATTGAACTTCTCCCAACAAGCATAAGCCTTCTCAACCTCTGCTTCCCAAGACTCAAAAAATTCCCGGGCGTTAGTGATAACCTTAATAGACTTGACAAACCAACCTGTATTTTTCAATATAATAATACTATTTGTCCTATTTGTTAGTGCCTCACTCAACTGCCTTAACCACAGGGCTTCATTTTTTATGTCACCACTCTTTTTTAACATGTTGGGGAACAAATCATATTTATCTTTAGAAAAATCCCTTCTTAGAGTCTCTACCTTTTGAATGACCATACTCCTATTGGTTTCAATGTTTGTCATCAGCTTGAGGCATTTGTGAGTACTGTTCAAGGCAATATAATTATTGTTCTATTCTTTGGACATGGAATAGAATGTCTTCACATTAGATTTTTTCAATTTCCAATTGTCAACTATTGATCCCCAATTTTCTTTATCTTTATCATTCTTATCCATTATGTTGACAATCCTTTTTCCCATTAGATAAAGATTAGATAAATCAATTTCAAAGGAATACTATTTAAGGTTGGAATATATCTTATCAACATGTTTCTTCTTTATCAGATCTTCTGCCTCTTTATATGTAGGGGATTCTTCAAGGTTGTTTTCACTTTCTTTCTCCAACCTAGTTCTCTTAGCAATCAACTTGTTCTTTGCAGCCTCTAACTCGGCTTGCTTAGCATCAATGAATGCTTGAGTAGTGGGGCTTGTTGGTGTAGGGGATGGGGGATAAGTCACAAATGGACTAGATGAAGAAGGTCAATGAGGATCCTATGTTAGAATTATTGGAGGGGTAACTTGGGTCTTTTTCTTACCCTACAGGGTGGTAATCACCTTATCCTTTTCAATGGACTTCAATACCTCCTCATTGTATGCCTTCAATGCCTTCTCAAAATTTTCAGTTAGGATCAAGATCTCCTCATCTCTTGTTTTTTCCACCTCTAAATTAAAATTTGCAACCTCAAGAGTGGTGGTGGCTGTCTGTGTTGCTGATGTATCTGAGACCCTACTTACAATAAGGCTACCCACCTGTTCATCTTTATCATCTTTATTGTTCCTCTTCGAATCTCTTTTCCTTAGGTGCCACATGAAAAGAGCTGCATGATCCTCACTAAAATTTACTCCTTTGGAGGCTTGTTTAGCTTCCAACTCAGTAGTGTAGATGGTCTTGGTCTTTTTCCTCACTGCATCAAAAACAACAACATCTGCAAGATCCCATTCTAGGAGTAGTAGTACTCTTTCCCTTTGTACCAGTTCTCTTCCTTGGTAAGGAATCATCTTTTCAAATCTAGAGATCATATCTAATTTGATCTCATTTTCAATCTCTTCATAGCTCCTCTCAGGTTGCTCAGATTGCTTCTATTGGCATTTTCTCTTAAACTCATCTATATGAGTTCTCCATAAAAATAGCAGGAATGCTTGAGTCTTAACAAACTTATCATCAGAGAGAAATTGATTGCTGGCTTGTAATGTTAAAGGATCCAATTCCTTCCTAGCATACTCTGCTACAGTTAGGTCTAAAGTTGCATTTTTAGGGACTTTAGGCATACCTTCCTGTAGCTCTTGAGCTGTGACAACTATTTTCCCACCATTTCTTATATGCACCATTTGCTCTGCCATAGATTGCTCGTCAATGTACAATGGGGACTGTGAAGGAGAGTACACATCTAACTATCACTCTTGTTGTTCTCCTTCTATCTTTTTCTTCTTGGGAGAAAGCTATGATTGAATACTAGGATGCAATGGTCCTTTTCTTTTTGTCCCCAAAATCTTCTTTGTTTGCAGCAATACAGCCTTATATCCCTTTCTCTGATATACCTCATATTTCCCAGAAGGAACATTTCTGACTGGAGCTATTCTGCTCATCATAGCTTTTTCCCTTTCTGGCTAAACTTGTATGATATTTTGCCTTTTTTGATTCAATGCTTCCATGATGCCTTCAAACATTTCCATCAGGGAATCTATTTTCCTAGCCCAAGGTTGGAATACCTTCAATGGGTCATACAATTTGTCAAAGTGATTTACAAAATCCAGGATCTTCTTGTATGCAAGCCATTTTCATTCCTAATGGCTTGTTCCATTATGTCAAATTCATTTCTGATAAAATCTTCACGAAAGTTGAATTGATGGTTCAATACCAGGCACCTTGTCTTCTCTCTAAATATATCACTAATAAAATCCTTAGGATTAGCACACCTAGATAAAGCTGTGGTTAAATGGTAAGGGGCCATAAATTTGTGCATGTGTGACCATCCTCCCTTTGTAATAACAAATTGATGGGATACTGTAACGGTAGGAAAAATAGTTCCTCTCCCTTTTCCAGCCAATGCCTCATCCTGCAAGCCCCCAATTTGTCTAATCATCTTAGCCAATCCTAATTTCACAGGTACTCTATAAGGATAAGGGTCTCCCCTGAAACCATATACTCTAAAAACTATGGAGACTAGATACAAGATGACATCTCCCCAATTATGTACTCTTTTCAAATTTTGATTAAAATCCTTAGGCCTCAATAATTCTAACAATGATATAGGTATCCTAGGATCATCATCCAAAAAAAGATTCCTGATTCTGGCAGCAAAGCATCTATCAAAAGTAATGTAAATTGCCTCTTGATTGTCCCAAGTCATATCTGCATTCCACAGTTTCACTGGCATTTGTTCATCATCTCAGATCTTGACCAACTTCATCTCCTTTTCAAAAAATCCTGCCCCCTTAAATAAAATGTACATTAGAAACAAATACCAAGTGAAAGGCTTAGTGACCTTTTTGTCTTGGATGCCTATCAAGGCTTCATGTATCAAGTTTTCCACATAATGAGAAAAATCAAAGGTCACTGCTAGATGAGGGTGTAAAGTATGTACTACCATGTACATATAGTGGATGGGCATCTCCTTTTCTTCATCATCACCCAAAATTTGACACAAGGCCCTCTAAACTCCTATGGCCTTTGGAGAAAAGTAGTCTAACTTGAATGGATCCTTGGTATTTTTACCTACCACAACCAAATCCCCAATTTTGTTAAAACAATCTATCAAGGGACCATTTTTAAAATAATCCCTTTGAGCTTGGTAAGTCACTGTGAATTCTTTAAGATCAATAATATCCATAGGGCTATTTTCATCATTCAATTTAAAGACATTTTTAATTTCATCAGCAGTTATGTTGACCATAATGTATCCATTCTCGTCCCTAATTACCCTGGCTATTTTATCATATTTATCAGCCAATCTCATTAATAAATCTATATCCCTAAAAACTCCAAGCATGACCAATTTACCCACGTCAAATTGCCACACATTACTCTTTGGGACACAAGCATGTCTTTGATTGAAAAGCATCCTAAACAAATCTAGACCTGCCATTCCTATATCTACATCCCTGGTCCATTGCCCTAGATCATACAAACCATCACCAAGCTTGACTCGTGGGCTCTTGGGAATCATCTCTTTTTCATTAGTTGAATTGTTGGTTGACTCAGGAAATTGCTGTAAAAAATCATCACATACATTTCTGTCTTGATAATTTTCCTTGCCCGAGAACTCTCTCCTAGGAAACCTTTTTTTTTAAAAAAAAGAAGCTCTACAGTATTAAAAAGTTAGTAATATCACAAGATGGACAAACTGTGAACCCTAGTAACTCTTTAGAATTTAAGAGAGACTGAAAACACACTAGAAAATTACCTGTTCTACAAATAGCTCTGAATTCGACCACTGCAACTTTAATTTTTTCTCTGTAACTCAACAATTGTGTTGAGAAAACAAAGAAAAATTAAGTAAATAATGATCCCATCACTGGTGAGCAATAAATTTTACTTCAGAGCACACACGGTCGCCATTACTTCAGTCCACTTCAAACTCTTTGTGGTTAATGGTTCAAAAACATTGAATTGGTATCTTTGAATTAAGACCGTTGATTTTGATGTATTTCATTGCATCTGATGGCTCATACAAGTCTTTCCTACATAGGACATGTGTCAAGTTATCGCTTTCCCTTGAAGCCTAGATCTTCAATAGTTACTTTATATGGAATAAAGGACAACCATCAAATTGAGGCTGACGTAGACACTGTCCAACTCACTCCGCAGTCTTTTGGACCCACCCATGATACATGTCATATCATCACTTTCCCTTGATGAGTAATTCAACTATATCTTCACCATAAGGCTTTACACCAGCTGTTAGATTAAATCTAACTTTTCCTCCTTTTATCTTGACCTTTATGACAACACTCTGGCTCACCATATTCCATGTGGCTCTACGGTGCATTCCCTTAATAGTTATTTCATGTGCATCTTTGTTATGAGGGAAAGTGACAGTCGTTAGGTTAAGCAAAACTAACATGACACTTAACGGGTTTTAAAACATAAGTGGACTTAGGACTTTAGGAAAATAAATATGATCGCGGGGTTAGAACAATGCCAATTTGACAAAATGACCACTTAAAAATGAACCCATTCGACAAGACTTAAGTGAAAAAGTAACATGAAAATAGAAGACATTTCAACGCTCAAGGTTTTTAAAACCAAAATTATATTAGGATACATGAAACAAGGGTTTTTTTATCATTTTCAACTAGGTCAAGGGTTAGAACAAAAATTGCAGTGGCATGAGAACAATTTTTTAACCATGATTCCAAACCTTTGGACAAGATGAAAAATAGGAGACTTCAAAAATCTCAGAAGGCATACTCCAAATAGGAAATAGCACCAACAGTGGCTCTTTCTAGGGATATTTAAGTGCCAGGTTAAAGCAAGAACCACAGATCTCTAGGGAAGCAGACCACAAACTAGACTAACCCCCTACTAGAATCAAACATACCTGTACATATAATACATACTACTGTGCATGGAAAAGAAGAGTTAATTGAAGAAATTTTTCAAAAACTGTCGATGCACTGGCAATTCCTGTTCTTCATCATCCAGATTCTTGAGGAAATAAGAATCTTTTCCAAAAATTCTGGAAATGACAAAAGGCCCTATTCATAATGATTCAAACTTTTTGTCTTTCCCTTTGTCTTTAGCCCTGGTATTCCATTGCAATATGAAATTAGCAGGCTGAAACTTTCTCTCATCTGCCCTTCTGTCAAAGAGATACTTCATTTTTTGTTGCAATTTGATATTTTCTCTCTGACTTTCTCTTCTTGTTTCATCCAATTCTACCAACTGAACCATTCTTTCTTCGATAGGTTCAAAAAATTCCATTTCTTCATCTTTGATAAACTTATAAATTGGGAGTAGATTATTAACATGGATTCTTGATTGAATACCATAAACCAACTCAAAGGAAGATTTTCCAGTGGCTTTCTTGATTGTGATCCTATTAGCCCAAAGGGCAAGTTTCAATTTTACATGCCAAGATCTTTTATTTCCTTCCAAGGTCTTTTTCAAAATTTGCAAGATACTCTTGTTGCTAGACTCTGATTGACCATTGGCTTGAGGATGGTATGGGGATGAATAAGACATAACAATTCCCATATCAAAGCAAAAATGAGTAAATTCTTTAGACCTGAAACACATGGCATTATCCATCACCAACTTGAGGGGAACACCAAATCTTTTAATTACATTATCCATTAGAAAATCAATTACCACATCACTTGTTTCTCTTTTGGTTGGGATTGCCTCCACCCATTTTGTGAAATAATTAGTTACTAGCAAAATCTAGCTATGGCCTCCACTTGATTTTTCTGCAAATTCTCCTATGAAGTCCATTCCCCACATAGAAAAAGGACCCTCTGCTACTACATGGTTCAAAAGTAAAGCTCATGAATACTTCATCTTACTTGAGAATTTTTGGCATGGTTCACATTTCCTAACCATATTCTGAGCATCTTGGAACAAACAAGGCCAATAATATCCAGCTCTCAAAATTTTATGAGCTGTTGATCTAGCAGAATAGTGCCCTCCACACATTCCAGCATGCATTTCCTTCAATACCTTCTTTGATTGACCTTTGTCAAGACATAGTAACAAGATCCCATCTCTATTTTTCCAAAACAAATCTCCATGCAACAAAACATATTTATGAGCTTGTAATCTCAAACTTCTCCTTTGGTTGTCATTCAAATTATCTGGACATTTAGCATTTTTCAGAAAATATACAATATTAGCATACCAGGGTTGCATTTCAATACTTATCAAGGAATTCTCATCAGTATCAACACTGTTAACTTGGACCAAATCCAAATTTTCTTCTTTCATCAACTTTTCCAATCCTAACCCCCTCACTACTTTGGTGATATGGATGTCTAGATCAAACTCTTGAATTTTATTTATCCATTTACACCTTTTCCTTGTTACTTCATTCTAAACCAAAATTTCCTTGACAACAACATGAGGAACATATGCATTTATTTTTTCACATACCAAATAAGGCCTAAAATCCTTGACTGCCTTCACTAGAGCATATGCTTGTTTCTCCATCAAGTAATAGTTTAATTTAGCCGACTGTAATGACTTGCTAAAAAAGGCAATGGGATGTTCAAATCCCTCACCATCTTTTTGTAATAAGACTGCTAAAATAGTATGGAAGGAAGCAAAATTAAATAGAGAAAAGGGCTTGGTGTAATCAGGGGAAACAAGGACTAGTGCTTCTTGGATAGCTTGTTTTATTTTTTCAAAGGCCAACTGTGCCTCTTGGTCCCATTCAAAATTCACATTTTTCTTTAGCAACTTGACAATAGGTTTAACCAATTCTACAAAGTTGTCAATAAATCTCCTAACAAAATTAATTTTCCCTAGAAATGACTATATTCCCTTCAAGTTTTGGGGAGGAAGTACCTTTTGAATTGCTTCAATTCTTTCAGGATCGATTCTCACTCCCTCTTTCGATACTATGTGGCCTAGAAGTCTTCCTTCAGTAACAACAAAGTGACACTTTTTTGGGTTCAAAGACACCCCATATTCCAATGCTTTTATCATCACTTTCTCCAAGTGATTGCAATGATCCTTTGCCCTTTTCGAAAAATCTATCAAATCATCTTGGTATACCACCATCAGAACATCTATGAGATCTTTGAAGGCTACATCCATGGTCCTCTGAAAAGTTGCACCAACATTTTTTAAACCAAATAGCATGCAAGCATATACATAAGTGCCCCAGGGAGTAGTAAATGTTGTTCTGAATTGCTCTAATTCTTTAACCAACACCTGATTATAACCTAAAAACCCATCCATCATTGACAATAAATCACATCGAGTGACTTTGTGTAACATGGCCTCCATATTAGGTAACCCATAATTATCTTTCAGTGAGGCTACATTTAATTTTCTAAAATCAACACAAAGTCTTATGTCCCCATTTTTCTTTCTCATAGGAACCAAATTAGAAACCCAAGATGAATGTCTTATAGGTTGGATAATGCATGCATCTCTCAGTTTCACCAATTCTACTTGCATCTTGGTAGCCAGTAGTGGATTAATAGGCCTTTGTTTTTTCCTGAAGGGTTTTACATTTTCTTTCAGAGGGATATCATGCTGGAAAAGATATTTTATATAAGCTTTGAGGTCCTCATAAGACTAGGAAAAAACATGCTTGTATTTCTTCAACAATTTTATCAAATTTTGTCTCACATTGCTATCCAATTTTTTACCAATGTAGACTAGTTGGGGAGATGTTTAAGATCCCAAATTATCTTCCTCCAAATCTCCCAACTTAGCATTGGACTTCTGAGTCATATAATTCTCATTTATGTTGAACATGCCTTCCAATTCAACTAACCCTTTAGGAATGTGATTAGTATTCAGCTGGATAACCTCTTGATCAAAGTGTAAGGTATAAAATTTGGCACAAGAAGGATTTCCTAAATAAGATTTGTGTAATTTGGTAAAGCGAGATCCTAAGGCCAAATTTATGTTTTCTTACACTTAATTATTATGATAAAATAGCTTGACAAACATGTAAGAAATAAATGGACAAGATACCTACCTCATAACATAGTAGATATGGAAACACTCATTTTCTAAGGCTTGTATTGAGTTTCTGGAAAATCTAACGGTTGATCCCAAACCAAAATGCATAGATGAACAAAACCCATAAATCTTTTTTTGTTCCGATGTTGTCTTATGAAAAAGGTCAACCTTGACCCATAAATGTCACCCTTGACCCAATAATGTTGACCCTAACCTACGCAGTGTCGATAGAAAATCTATTTGTGGATCTCGGAAGTTCACTGAAAAGGGTATCCAAATTTGGTCTCAAATCTGCTGTCCTACACCTGTAACTCCCAAAAATAGCACCTGCAAACATCTGGAAAGAGGGATTTTGGGGTGGCTATATAGGGTTTTTCCTTAGTCAAACCCCTATTTTGGTGATCTCCACCTCCATGAATAGCTGAATATAGAATTGTATAGTGTGTGTGTATTGCTCTTTCAAAAATGAGAAAGAAATGCATAGATTTGAATATGACAAAGAAAGCATACCAAGCCCCCAAGGCTAAAGTATTCCCATCAACTCACAATCCATAATTTCTAACCCATGATGATGTCCTTTGAATGTTTGAATGTTGTGACTAGTAGATCTAAAGAGAGAGCCTTCTTGCTTTAATGAAAATCCACCATAGTTTTGTTCTCAAAGTGCTTGATTGAAGATGATGATATATGTCCTCCTAGCATGTTCCTCTATATCATCCTCTTGCTTTCTTGTCTCATCATTCCATCATGTAATCTCCTAGTTTTGTTTCATGATCAAATGAAGGCAAAAGAGAGTGTTTATATAGAGATCTCAACATAGGCCTCCTAGGTCAATGCAATTGATCCAAATTTAGATTTTACCTCGAATCATGGTCCAATCACATTTTCCAACTAAGGAGAAAACATATTAATTCAAATATCAGAGAAAATACTTCCGCATCCGAACTTGGGGACCTATTTTAAGTTCTGGGCCCTGATATGCTCCAAATTTGAAAGCAGGGACCAATACCTAGCAAAGGTCTATGTCAACCTCATCCCTGACCTAGGTTAGGGTCGACCTCAACCCTGACCTAAGGTTTCAGGTAGGTCACAAGAAAGTTGTAGAAAGGTTTCTAGATTAGCTGGGGACCTAGAAAGGTAGGGGAATGTGCCAGAGTGTTTAAGAAGGCCTAGAGGTCTAGAGAGAGTAGGATGAGGCCCAAGAGGACCAATACATAGGTCCTACCTAGAGAGAAGAGCCATGGAGAGAGAAATCCATTAGAATCCATAAGATCCTAACCCAAATTTCATCTATGCATGTATAATCAAGCACAGATGCAAATCTAATATGCCAACCATACTAAATGAGGGTGCTAAGACTATCAAAATGGAAGTGCTTCCATTTTAAGATGATACATTTAGCCCCCACTTTAGCTTAGATATGATACTATGTGGATATGCAAGCTAAAGTAAGAAAACATCATAAAGTATAAAAAGGATATAGCTAAGTCCTCAATGCGAAGATCCTGCAAGAAACCATTAGTATCTGCAATTTGCAACACATGAGGTTAATGAAAATCTAGAGAGTACCTATGTCTTACTATGATGATCTTGAGAAGTATATAGATCCCCTTATGCCCCCCTGATTCGGCTTACTGATTCATGGAAGGTGAAACAGGGTGATAAGGTAATATCTATACATTAAATATGTAATTTATTGAAGAAGATCCTTTCCTAAACCATTTGGAAGGGTCCTAAACCTTCCTAAACTAATTTAAGAGGTTAGGTATCTGAATCACAATTCCAATGCCCCTAACAACACTAAAAAGGAGCTACCAAACTCAAGTTATGATCAAAAGAGTAGATGCCTATCTAAATGCATATAAAGGAAAATTTGAATTTAACCTACATAACTTCAAATAAAACCCTAGTAAAACCCTAATTTACTGCCTATAAATAAGAGAAAGAGACATTTACTACCTCATTCTTACCATTTGCAAAGTAAAAGATGCTGAAGAGAGGAGTTTTGAGCGAGCCGCATGGAGGTTCTGAGGGAGTGCCTAGCCAGAAGACAGCCATTACCTGAGGTACACTCCTATTTATGGTACCTATGATTGAAATTTTGATGTTTTTACAAGGAAGGTTGACCCTGACCCAATAAGGTCGACCCTGACCCAGTAAGGTCGACCCTGACCCATAAAGGTCAACTTTGACTGGGGAGGTTCTATCCTTTTTGGGACCAGGTCAACCCTGACCCAAAAAGGTTGACCCTGACCCATAAAGGTCGACCCTAACCCATAAAGGTCAACCTTGACTCAAAAAGGTTGACCTTGACTAGGTTAGGTGGGTACAATAGATTTTTGATGCAGAAGTACTGATATGATCCATATTTGTGCTTGTAGGATCGAGTCCATCTTTGAGAGCATCCCTTTGGAGGGTTACTGTTATCTATTAGAGGGAGTGTTGCTGAGCTAAAATAGGATGAGATACATTTATTGAGAGATGTAGGATTATATTGGGTAGTAGTCCTACCATAGCTAAGTTTCCATCGGCCTATGATATTGGCCCTGATAGAGAGATGGGATGAGGATACATGTTCTTTCCATCTTCCATCAGGAGAGATCACAGTCACACTGGAGGATGTGTATAGGATCCTGCGGCTTCCAGTTCAAGGTGAGCCTGTCAGATCGAGAGTACCATGGGGTTCATCTAAGGTTTTTGTAGATATGGAGTACTATTTGGGATGGGTAGCATAGATGAGGACCCAATCAGATCAGATATCTTTGGCAGTCATACTAGCTGGTCTGACACCCTTGGTACAGAGGGCGATGCTATGTATACTTGCTTTGGTTGTAGTGCCCAACACAAAGGGTATAGTGTTTTTAGCACCATTCACCCATCTTGTATGTAGGATGGAGAGTGATAGGGTCACTATCACATGGGGCCATAGTATGTTAGCTTGTCTTTATCATGATCTAAGTTAGTTGGTGAGGTACCAGTGGGAGAGTCTTACGGTGTGCACCCTGCTACAGGTTTGGATTTTTGAGCATTATACATGTACACGAACATAGGGTACTCCTGTGATGGTAGATGCGAGCACACCTAGAGCCTTTTCATATCCACTGGCAGATGTCTGGCAACATGGAGATATCCTCTTTTGGAGGGTATGCTTTGACTGTATCCCAAGTATAGATGTGATATGGAGACCTTACTATGAGATGGTAGAGTGGCCAGATACTCGACATTAGTTGAGACACTCACAACAGCATAAGCTGTTGGAAGGTCCAACTAATCATGTCATGATGCCATATTATTATGATAGATTGATAAGACAATTCAATTTTGTACAGGGGGTCCCTCATATAGTACCAAGATACGCATATCCTATGAGATACTATCAGAGACCCGATGCCATACGTTGACTGATAGTAGATGATATTATGGATAGTGAGATGGATGAGACTAAGGATATAGAGGTAGCGCCTGAGATATCCTATGTAGGTGTTAGTAGAGAGTATATCAAATACTAGAGTTTATAGGGGACCCATCCTATCTTTCTTGATGACTACCCCACAAGTGATCCAGGTCCTTCAGAGAGGAGCCACCCAGGAGATGACATGCCAGTAAGAGAGGAGGAGGTTCAGAGAGATGAGGAGGAAGCTCCCCTTGGGGGAGATCCTATGGAGGAGGAGAGAGCAGAGGAATAAGTAGCATAGATTCCCCTAGGTCATGGTACAGACACCAGTGATCATCCAGTCTATGTTACACCCCTGAGATCATAATGACCTCCTCAAGGACATACAGAGACACCACCATCGAGGCCTAGACAGAGTGAGTGAGGGGAGAGTAGTCACTCCATGCCCCCACCATATAGACCTTTTAGTGATGTCCAGGCCGGAGATCCAGGTATGATATAGCTTTAGAATGTCTTTGAATAATGATTTTATCTTTGAGGAAGAAATTTAGTAAGCTTTACATTTTGAATTTTGTAGGAAGTGTAGTGGAGTGGAGGAGCTTTGTATCTGAGGTTCTAAAGGATACATGTATATCCTACTACTTGCCAACTAGTGAGAGAGAATCCCATGAAGGACAAAGGGATCCTAGAAGACATGAAGATATCTTACTGAGTGTGTGGTGAGAGTTGAGGTTATGCAAGGAGAGAGAAAAGAAACTGATGGCTAACGTACAGAGAACTCATGAGAAGATCTAGGAGATGAGCATATCAAGGAGTCGCACATGGAATACCATTCTGAGATCCTCAGCCTCATACCATAGATCTTTGAGAACTGGGAGCCACTGACCTTCAGAGCATAGAGATTGATAGATATGGCACTTTGTGCCACATATGTACTGGACACAAAAAGTTTTATTTATAAAGAAAACTTTGTTGTGGAACAATTATTTCTATGGTTGATTACTTTTTACTTTCATCAATGCATAAAACTTAATAAAAGAAAGAGGAAATGAAAATATGTATGAATGCATTCTAAATTACATAACTTATAAAATAATTATTCTATAAGGAACACATACATACATAAATAAATGATGATTTAAGGATAATAATGTTTGAGATGCATGATATTAATAGGTTCCCGAA
>MU226250.1:812077-881913 GCA_018584345.1 Thuja plicata
TTTTGCAATTTTTATGAATTTTGAAATATAAATGCAAGAGCATAAAAGAAAGTCTACTTCTATATGCATGCAAAATCTAATATGAAATGTAAATCTAACACCAATGAAAGAGAAAGAGTTGTCTATCATGGGTTCACCAAAATGTAAGGTATACAATTTGGCACAAGAAGGATTTCCTAAATAAGATTTGTGTAATGTGGTAAAGCGAGATCCTAAGGCCAAATTTATGTTTTCTTACACTTAATTATTATGATAAAATATCTTGAGGAATATGTAAGAAATAAATGGACAAGATACCTACCTCATAACATAGTAGATCTGGAAAACACTCATTTTCTGAGGTTCGTATTGAGTTTCTAGAAAATTTGACAGTTGATCCTGAACCAGAACGTAGAGATGAACAAAACCAAGAAATATTTTTTTGTTTCGATGCCATCTTATGAAAAAGGTCAACCTTGACCCACAAATGTCACCCCTAACCCAATAATGTTGACCCTGACCTACGCAGTTTCGACAGAAAATCTGTTTGTGAATCTTGAAAGTTCACTATAAAGGGTATCCAAATCTGGTCTCAGATCTATTGTCCTGCACCTGTAACTCTCAAAAACAACACCTACAAATATCTGAAAAGAGGAATTTTGGGGTGGCTATATAGGGTTTTGCCTTAGTCAAACCCCCATTTTGGTGATCTCCACCTCCATGAATAGCCGAATATAGAGTTGTATAGTGTGTGTATTGCTCTTTCGAAAAAGAGTCTTTAAACATATAACATCAAGATCTAATCTTCTAGATCAACAAATCCTAACATAACATGAAAATGAGAAAGCAATGCATAGATTTGAATTTGACAAAGAAAGCATACCAAGCCCCCAAGGCTAAAGTATTCCCATCAACTCGCAATCCATAATTGCTACCCCATGATGATGTCCTTTGAATGTTTGAATGTTGTGAATAGTAGATCTAAAGAGAGAGCCTTCTTGCTTCAATGAAAATCCACCATAGTTTTGTCCTCAAAGTGCTTGATTGAATATGATGATATATGTCCTCCTAGCATGTTCCTCTATATCATCTCTTTCTTGCTTGCCTCATCATTCCATCATGTAATCTCCCGATTTTGTTTCATGATCAAATGAAGGCAAAAGAGAGTGTTTATATAGAGATCTCAACATAGGCCTCCTAGGGAAATGCAAGTGATCCAAATTCAGATTTCACCTTGAATCATGGTGCAATCACATTTTCCAACTAAGGAGAAAACATATTAATTCAAATATCATATAAAGCACTTCTGCATTTGAACTCGGGGACATATTTTAAGTTCTGGGCCCCGATAAGCTCCAGATTTGAAAGCAGGGACCAATACTTGGAAAAGGTCTATGTCAACCTTGTCCCTAACCTAGGTTAGGGTCGACCTTGACCCTGACCTGAGGTTTCAAGTAGGTCACCAAAAAGTTGCAGAAAGGTTTCTAGATCAGCCGGGGACCTAGTAAGGTAGGGGAATGTGCTAGAGTGTTTAAGAAGGCCTAGAGGCCCAGAGAGAGAGTAGGATGAGGCCCAAGAGGAAAAATACATAGGTCCTACCTAGAGAGAAGAGCCATGGAGAGAGAAATCTAAGAGAATCCATAAGATCCTAACCCTAATTTCATCTACACATGTATAATCAAGCATAGATGCAAATCTAATATGCCAACCATACTAAATGAGGGTGCTAAGCCTATCAAAATGGAAGTGCTTCCATTTTAATATGATACACAAAGATATACTCCTTACTATCCACAACTGACACTAGATATTCACAATCAATCTTCTGACCATCATATTGATCTATACATTGGATAAACCTAAGGATATCATCATCATCCTCAAATACTTGCCAATTATGAATATTATCAGGAACTGCAGGTCTACTTTTTATTTCAACCACGGACATACCAGTAAGAGTAGAATCATCATTTTTCAGGGCAATATTTGCCAAAAAATCTGCCATTATGTTACTGGATCTATCTATCCACAAGATATTGAAAGTGTCAAAGAATTCTATCCTATCCCAAACAACATACTTGTACAATTTCAATCTGTCATGCTTAGCAGCATAATGCCCCCTAATCTGAGATATAATCAATTGGGAATCTCCATGAACCTTTAAACACATAATACCATGCTTGATAGCAATATCCATTCCCAAGATCAAGGCTTCATACTCAACAGTATTGTTTGTGCATTGAAAATTCAGTAGGAAAGAATACTTGAAGGTAATACCTGATGGCGAAACAAACAATACTCTTGGTCCAGATCCCTCCTTTGAGCATCCTCCATCAAAGTACATTTTCCATAGTCCATTTTTTTGTAACAACAATTCATCAACAATTGGGTCAGTGTTTTTTAACTGTGGCTTGACTTTCTCAATGGTAAAATTCTCCATATCAACATTCACATAGCAATTTAATTGGTCAAGTAAAACCACCTCCACCATAATAGGTGAACAGGGTTCTCTATACAACTTGACATCATTTCAATTTACAGGGATAGTTCCATAGGACAAATCTAATTGCATTTTTCCACCCACTGCTGCTGCCCACTATCTTGATAGAAGAATACCATAATATGGCTTAGTATCAACAACTACTATATCCATTCTGTAAGTTGATTCAGGGAAAGCAACAATTTTCACTTCAATATCTTTTAGTGTTCCTATCACAAGAACTTCCCTATTGTCCATAGCATAGAAACTTCCAGCAGGTGTGGTGACCCAAAGGCCTAATTCCTTCATCACATGATAAGACATCACATTTGCTACAGATCCAGAATAAATCATGCAATTTTTCACTAGGAAACTATTAATCATTAAAGTAACATAGAATGGGTCGACAGATAATGGTTCTTGAGTGATTATATTTCCAATACAGATATTAGAAAATTCCTTACTTTTTTATTTTCCTTTCACCAATGGACTGTCTTTTCTAGCATCATTTGATGTCACAGGTATTTCCTCTTGGTTGGGAATAGATTCATCATCTATCTCTTTTAAAAATGTGAGAGCAGCTTCTTTGTGCTCTTTTATTTTTAGCATTTCCATGAGTGGGACTGAGACTTTCATTTGGGTCAGAGCATGTTTCATGTCAAAAAGGGGAAATTCAGAGGACATATCACTCATCCTTTTCACCTTCTTGGATTTCTCATTTGGTACTAATTCCTCTTTTGATACTTCCCCCCCAGCATGATCATAAGAAGATCCTACTTTCTTCCCACACTTATCATTGTTATCTTTGTTAGCATGAAAATCCTCAACAACTTGAGGTGAGTATTTTCTGACATAAAGAGGGGTAGACTTGCCTTGAACTGGTTACACTATTCTATTTCTTAGGTTATATGCATTTCTTTCTTGATTAATTGCTACAATAGTCAGAGACCTCTTTTCATCATCAGTGGGAGTCTTAAAACAAGAATGTGGGTTATCACTTCCCACTGTATTTATAGTTTCCTATGGAACATTATCATCCTGATCACTTTGATAGGTTGGATTTTGTAATTGATTTTTAAAACAAGAATTATCCCCTGCACATGAATTATCAGAAGATGACGCAATATTAGAAAACCATGGATATGATTTCTTTACTGTGAACATATTAATAGCAGGGCCTTCCTTCTCTCTTTCTTTTGTTTGGTCAAACAGAGCCTGAGCTGCTACACATTGATAGGAAGAGTGTGGCATATTGCAAGCATCACACCAGAGAGTGTTCTCAACATAGTTGGAACTGTTCCTTTTTAGGGGATCTAGAGTTTCCTTGGCTTTAGGGTTATCTTGCCCATCAGGGACTGGCTTACCATTGTTCCAGTTTGTTTTATATGGATAGTCTCTTAGGTTAGGCTATTTATCAAACCTTTGGTTGGTATATATGTTATCACGACACTCTCCCCTATCATTTTTATCCATTTTGGAAGTGAGGTCTTTTACTGCACTTACCAATTTACCCACTGTATCATCTTCCTTGGTATTTTTGTTGGCTGACCCCTTTTCCTTCCAAAGCTTATTGTCTCCCCTCTTCCCCAATTTTCTTTATGCCCTCGTATTACTTTCAATGTCAATAGCTATCTTATAGGAATCCCTTAGAGTAGTGGGGTTTTTATCTTTGAGTAAATAGGACATCTTGTCATCAGTAGCATTGATGTAAGTGGTAAGACATACTTCCTCATCTAACTTTAAAACTTGGAACAATTTATTCATGGCCTTTTGAAATCTATTGTTAAAATCAGCCATGCTCTCATTAGGGAACTTTTTGATATTATTGAATTCATTCAAAATGTATCCAGAATTTACATGTTCTCTATACTTTTCTCTAAAAGCCTTTACAAATTCATCCCAAGAAGCAATACTATCATTTGGTAAATTTTTGAACCAATCCCTAGCATCTTTTGTTAATGATTGAACAAAAAGCTTCATAATGACATCCTCATTTTCAATTTCAAAGTTAGTTATTTTATCACTAAAATATTTTAGATGCTCCTGACAAGTGACAACATTATTTCCTGTGAACTTGGGGATTTTATCCCTTACCTCATTGGGGATCACATTAGGGTGACTAGGAATGCCTTCAAAGAAAAGAGCTTTGTATCTATTCATGTGTATAGGTCTCCTTTGGAAATTTCCAAGTACATTGTTGCCACTTGGTCTAGCTGCTCTTCCTTGATTTTAAATAGGTTGGAGAACACTTTGTTTTGGGTTAGAGGCCAAAATGCTTGGGCCAAGGTCAACAAGATGAGTATTTGACTTTGGACCAGAGTTTTTAATATTTGAATTTAAACCAGATGATTGCACCTTAGGATCACCCCCTTGATTGGTTGGGATTGGGCCAGTAGACTGCTTTTGTGGTTGTGCTCCATGATTGACTAGCATAGAGCTTCTTGCTGAAGTATTAGTAGTAGCATATAGAAAAGCTATTCTCATTTTCATATCTATTGCAGAAGCTTCTAGTTCTAATTTCTCTAGTTTCTTGGCCAAGTCCTCTTTGGCTTTTCTAGCTTGTTCCAACTAAAAATCAACTTGAGATATTCCTGCAACAGTGTTCTTGTCCTGCTTAGGTTCTTCTATAGCAACACCAACAACCTTTTTCTTACCTTTATTAGGGGCATCCCTAGTGTTTGAATCAAGCTTTCCACTTTGCTCAACCTTATATGGGTGCAACTGTCTAATGACATGTCCTTCTTTTTCAAACTCATCTTTGCCAAAGATCTATTTTTTATTTACAGCCTTGTTCCTTAAATCATCAAGGTTACCAAATAATTCAGGATTCAAACCCTTAACTTCTTCATTTAGGCTTTTAGCCTTGAGATCATTTTTTCTAGTTTCAGGTAAGAGTTCTTCTCTTTCCACTATTAAATCATATAACTCTTTCTCACATTTCTTTCTAGCATCAACTATTTCCTTTTCTTGCTCTTTCTTTCATTTCCTTAAAGCCAAGACCTCATCTCTCAATTGATCAGAATCATAAGAAGTAGTTTTGGCAGCAGATGTTTCTTCTAGGTGGGCAAGGTTTTCTTCTATAGGGAAATAACCAACATCCATATTTTATCCATCTCTGAAAGGATCAAATTTGGCATCAGCTCTATAAGCATCAACTAGCCCCATGGGTCCTGCACTTTCAGATGAAGATGACTTTCTTTCTGGAACAGGAGTTTCCACCCTTCCTTTAGAGTTATGTTGGGAATCATGCATCGATGTCCCTCTCTTGGACCACTATTTCCTTTGGGGTGTATGAAGTTCCTCCCCAATATCCTTTTCAGGGTTTTCTTTGAAGTATGATCTGGTATTTTTTTGTCAACTCATCTTATAGAATAGACAAATATTTTAATATGTTTAATGTGAAACACTAGAGTACACAGAGATTAGAGCCGCCACCTCTTTGCAGAGGATAGTATATATAAAAAATAGTTGAGAAGCTTGTCCCAACTTAAACTTTCTTGTATTATAATAAATCCAAATGAAACTTAAGTGTAAAGTTTCTTGATAGTTCCTCACCTTGATTTAGATTGATAATCCCAAAAATTTATTCTTCACTGCAAATATTCTCAACTCTATAATTTTCCCTTGAAAAATACACACAAGATTATATCAGGAACTTTAGAGTCACCAGTCACTCTAAGTGAGATAAGATTTGTATCATGTTCATGATAAAAACCTTCAAATAATGTGCAATGATAGATAAGCAGAATAAACTAGCCTTTATCATTATGAGGAAAAATGGACTTATTCTTAATATTGCAAGAACCAAATCTTTCATGAACATGACTCTAAAACATTGAATTCCCTAGTAGAGTCACCAATTTCTTAGCACTTTTTCTTGTAGGAATCAATTAAAATAGCAATAAATGCTTGACCCTCTATTCCCAACTCAGATTCATACATGAACAAGGCTAATTAACAAGGATGCTATCCTTCTTCACTTCGAGCTCCATAAGCTCAGGCAGGTGTACCTATCTTCATATTCACTGACTCACAGAGAATCTTACAATGGATCAAGAATCTATAATCCTTCTTCTTTTTAAGTTCTCAAAACTAGGAAGGTTAACCTATTGATTCCCTCTCTAAGGAATCACTAAAATGGACTATATTCCTCAATAAAATCAACTAAACATACATGTTCTTGACAACAGAAAGTAAAGATTTTTAGTATTTGATTAGTTGATGATAATACTACGATGCAGAACTTGACCGGTGCCTAACTTTGGGCCATAGAGTCAAAATGAAAACATACATTCACCGAAGATAATTAATCAAATTAAAAATAAAATTTCAGACAACATTCCTTACAAACTATCCTCTCACTCTCATATCCTTGTATCAAATCCTTGGATAAAACCCTAACTCTTTAGAATTAATAATAAGATTTAAGCTATCCTTGAGAGCAACTCACAAATAACCACACAATTACCTTGTACCTGGTATGTTTAACATGCCTTACAGATTAAACATACAAGAGATGAATGAAAATGCAAGAAGACATCAATGATTTTGAGACTGGAAATTCCATTGTAATTTTATTAATAATGTTCTAACTTCAATACATTCAAAATGACTGTGAACTTGAAAACTAGACACAATTGAAAAGCCTTCCTTATCGCTTCAATTTACCATACTTTACAACATAATACAACTTGCTACTTAAAGGCACCATTATTCATCTTGGAATATTTCAAGAATGAAAGATACAACAAGCTTCAGATGACTAAGCTATAAGACAAAAATTAGACCCCTCAAACAGAAAAAAAAAGTCAAAAATAAAAACCACTCTTTGTTACAAGATACTTTTGATGCTTTGTCCTTGCACCACTTAAACACTTGTAACTACTCCAAAATGTTAGGCCTTCATCATCTGGGGTCTGTTGTCTTTGCTGATGTGGCATTGTGCACTCATCTTTTCCAACTGCTATGCAACCACTTGGTCCTGCTGTTGTTCATATATTACCAGTTTCTGTTGCTAGATCAACTACTTGATACTAGCTTCTCCAAGAGGTGAACACCTCATCACTTGGCCATTTGAAACCGATAACATCCTCCTTTTGAGTATTGAACTCCTCTCAACCAACATAATTCTTCTCAACCTTTGCTTTCCAAGACTCAAAAAATGCCCAGGCGTTAGTGATAACCTCAATAGACTTGACAAACCAACCTATATTTTTCAATATAATAATACTGTTTGTTCTATTTGTCAGTGCCTCATTCAACTGCCTAAACCACATGGCTTCATTTTTTATGTCACCACTCTTTTTGAACATGTTGGGGAACAAATCATATTTATCCATAGAAAACTCCCTTCTTAGAGTCTCTACCTTTTGAATGACCATACTCCTATTGGTTTCAATGTTTGTCATCAGCTTGAGGCATTTGTGACTATTGGTCAAGGCAATATCAATATTGTTCTATTCTTTGGACATGGAATAGAATGTCTTCACATCAGCTTTTTTCAATTTCCAATTGTTAACTATTGATCCCCAACTTTCTTTATCTTTATCATTCTTATCCATTATGCTGGCAGTCCTTTTTCCCATTAGATAAAGATTAGATAAATCAATTTCAAAGGCACACTATTTAAGGTTGGAATATATCTTATCAACACATTTATGCTTTATTAGATCTTCTACCTCTTTATATGTAGGGGATTCTTCAAGGTCTTTTCACTTTCTTTCTCCAACCTAGTTCTCTCAACAATCAACTTGTTCTTTGCAGCCTCTAACTCGGCTTGCTTAGCATCAATGAATACTTGAGTAGTGGGGCTTGTTGGTTTAGGGGATGGGGGATAAGTCACAAACAAACTAGATGAAGAAGGTCAATGAGGATCCTGTGTTAGCATTATTAGAGGGGTAACATGGGCCTTTTGCTTACCCTGTAGGGTGGCAATCACCTTATCCTTTTCAATGGACTTCAATACCTCCTCATTGTATGCCTTTGATGCCTTCTCAAAATTTTCTGTCAGGATCAAGATCTCCTCATCTCTTATTTTTTCCACCTCTAAATTAAACTTTGCAACCTTAAGAGTGGTGGTGGCTTCCTGTGTTGCCGATGTATCTAAGACCCTACTTACAATAAGGCTACCCACCTATTTAGCTTGATCATCTTTATTGTTCCTCTTGGGATCTCTTTTCTTTAGGTGCCACATGAAAAGGGATGCATGATCCTCACTAAACTTTACTCCTTTGGAGGCTTGTTTAGCTTCCAACTCAGTAGTGTAGACGGTCTTGGTCTTTTTCCTCACTATATAAAAAACAACATCATCTGCAAGATCCCATTCTAGGAGTAGTAGTACTCTTTCCCTTTGAACCAATGCTCTTCCTTGCTCAGGAGTCATCTATTCAAATCTAGAGATCATCTCTAATTTGATCTCATTTTCAATCTCTTCATATCTCCTCTCAGGTTTCTAAGATTGCTTATGTTGGCACTTTCTCTTAAACTCATCTATATGAGTTCTCCATAAAAATTGCAGGAATGCTTGAGTCTTAACAAACTTATCATCAGAGAGAAATTTATTGGTGGCTTGTAATGTTAAAGGATCCAATTCCTTCCCAGCATACTTTGCTACAGTTAGGTCTAAAGTTGCATTTTTAGGGACTTCAGGCATAACTTCCTGTAGCTCTTGAGCTATGACAACTATTTTCCCAGCATTTCCCATATGCACTAGTTGCTTTTCCATAGATTGCTCATCAATGTACAATAGGGACTGTGAAGGAGAGTACACATCTACCTATCACTCTTGTTTTTCTCCTTCTATCTTTCACTTCTTGGGAGAAAGTTGTGATTGAGTACTGGGATCCAATGGCCCTTTTCTTTTTGGCTCCAAAATCTTCTCTATTTGTGGCAATACATCCTTATATCATTTTCTCTGATATACCACATATTTCCTAGAAGGAACATTTATGACTAGATCTATTGTACTCATCATAGCTCTTGCCCTTTATAGCTCATCCTGTATGATATTTTCCCTTTTTTGATTCAATGCTTCCATAATGCCTTCAAACATTCCATCAGAGAATCTATTTTCTTAGCCCAAGGTTGGAATACCTTCAATGGGTCATACAATTTGTCAAAGTGATTTACAAAATCTAGGCTCTTCTTGTATGCAAGCCATTTTTCTTTCCTAATGGCTTGTTCCATTATGTCAAATTCATTTCTGATAATATCTTTAGGAAAGTTGAATTAATGGTTCAATACCAGACACTTTGTCTTCTCTCTAAACATATCTCTAATAAAAGCCTCAGGATTAGCACGCCTGGATAAAGCTATGGTTAAATGGTAAGGGGCCATAAATTTGTCCATGTGTTACCATCCTCCCTTTGTAATAAAAAATTGATGCGCTACTGTAATAGTAGAAAAAAATAGTTCCTCTCCCTTTTCTAGTCAATGCCTCATCCTGCAAGCCCCAAATTTGTTTGATTATCTTAGCCAATCCTAATTTCACAGGCACTCTATACGGAAATACATAAGGGACTCCCTTGAAACCATATACTATAAAAACTATGGAGACTGGATACAAGATGACATCTCCCCAATTATGTACTATTTTCAACTTTTGATTACAATCCTTAGGTCTCAATAATTCTAACAGTGATACAGGTATCCTAGGATCATCATCCAACAAAATATTCCTGATTCTGGTAGCAAAGCATCTATCAAAAGTAATGTAACTTGCCTCTTGATTGTCCCAAGTCATATCTGCATTCCACAGTTGCACTGGCATTTGTTCATCATCTCTGATCTTGACCAACTTCATCTCCTTTTCAAAAAATCTTGCCCTCTTAAATAACATGCACATTAGAAATGAATACCAAGTGAAAGGCTTAGTGACCTTTTTGGCTTGGATGCATATCAATCCTTCATGTATCAAGTCTGCTACATAATGAGAAAAATCAAAGGTCACTGCTATATGAGGGTGTAAAATATGTACTACCATGTACATATAGTGGATGGGCATCTCCTTTTCTTCATCATCACCCAAAATTTGACACAAGGCCCTGTAAACTCCTATGGCCTTTGGAGAAAAGTATTCTAACTTGAATGGATCCTTGGTATTTTTACCTACCACAACCAAATCCCCAATTTTGTTAAAACAATCTATCAAGGGACCATTTCTGAAATAATCCTTTTGAGCTTGGTAAATCGCTGTGAATTCTTTAAGATCAATAATATCCAAAGGGCTATTTTCATCATTCAATTTAAAGGCATTTTTAATTTCATCAGCAGTTATGTTGACCATAATGTATCCATTCTTGTCCTTGATTACCCTAGCTATTTTATCATATTTATCAGCCAATCTCATTAATAAATCTATATCCCTAAAAACCCCGGACACGACCAATTTACCCACATCAAATTTCCACACATTACTGTTTGGGACACAAGCATGTATTTTATTGAAAAGCATCCTAAACAGATCTAGACCTGCCATTCCTATATCTACATCCCTTGTCCATTTCCCTAGATCATAAAGACCATCGCCAAGCTTGACTCGTGGGTTCTTGGGAATCATCTCTTTTGCATTAGTTGAATTGTTGGTTGACTTAGGAAATTGCTTTAAAAAATCATCACAGACATTTCTATCTTGATAATTTTCCTTGCCCGAGAACTCTCTCCTAGGCAGCATTTTTTTTTAATAAAAAAGAAGCTCTACAGTCCTAACAATTTAGCAATATGACAAGATGGAAAAACTATGAACCCTAGTAACTCTTCAGAATTTAAGAGATAGACTAAAAAAACACCAAAAAATTACCCATTCTGCAAACAACTGTGAATTCGACCACTGTAACTTTTACTTTTTCTTTGTAACTCAACAATTGTGTCGAGAAAACAAAGAAAAATTAAGTAAATAATGATCCCATCATTGGTGAGCAATAAATTTTACTTCAGAGCACACATGTTCGCCATTACTTCAGGCCACTTCAAACTCTTTGCGATTAATGGTTCAGAAACATTGAACTGGTATCTTTGAATTATGACCGTTGATTCTGATGTATTTTATTGCATCTGACAGCTCATACAAGTCTTTCCTACACAGGACACGTGTCAAGTTGCCACTTTTCCTTGAAGCCTAGATCTTTAATAGCTACTTTATATGGAATAAACAACAACCGTCAGATTGAGGCTGACATAGACACTGTCCAACTCATCTCCATAGTTTTTTGGACCCATTCATGACACATGTCATCTCGTCACTTTCCCTTGATGAGTAATTCAACTGCATATTCACCATAAGGATTTACGCCAGTCATTAGATTAAATCTAACTTGTCCTCTTTTTATCTTGACCTTTATGACAACACTCTGGCCCGTGATATTCCATGTGGCTCTATGGCACATTCCCTTGATAGTTATTTCGTGTGCATCTTTGTTATGAGGAAAAGTGATAGCCGTTAGGTTAAGAAAAACTAACATGACACTTAATGGGTTTTAAAACATAAGCAGACTTAGGAATTTAGGAAAATAAATATGATCGCGGGGTTAGATCACGCCAATTTGATAAAATGACCACTTAAAAATGAACCCATTTGACAAGAATTAAGTGAAAAAGTAACATGAAAATAGAAGACATTTCAATGCTCAAGGTTTTTAAAACCAAAATTATATTAGGATACATGAAACAAGAGTTTTTTCATCATTTTCAACTAGGTCAAGGGTTAGAATAGAAATTGCAGTGGCATGAGAATAATTTTTTAACCATGATTCCAAACCTTTGGACAAGATGAAAAATAGGAGACTTCAAAAATCTTACAAGGCATACTCCAAACAGGAAATAACACCAACACTAAGTTTTTGGGTTGATTTATTGGAATATTTCTGAGGCCACTGATTCACCCCACCCTCTTAGTTATTCTAACAATATATAACTTTCTTTACACTATTGTCGAAGTGGTGTGGGAGAGATGGAGGTAGAACGTACTGCAACAATTATAAAATGATATTTTCATTATTTTCTAACATAATACAATGAAAAATACATGCAAAATACAAGTATATAGTAAATACATAAGAACATGAATTACGTTAATGAAGGTATGCCAATCATGCATTTTCATCCCTGGCCCAAATTCACTTTTCTTTTATATGAGATTGTTTATGTTCGCAACAAATCTTGTGGGAAATCAAATTTTTTCTATGACTTATTTTATAGCATTGCTTTGTTGCTCCGATAATAACCATGGAAGGGAACTTATATTAATCTACTTTCCATTTCTATTTGATCGAATGACATCTTTCATTGCATGATTGGAATCCTAAATGTGAGTACAAATTTTGAAAATTTTCCCTTTGTCACCCATTCCATCCAATATTTTCCATAATGTCTCTGTTATATTCTTTCTAATATGCATATAATCAACCAAATACATAATTTGTAGCTTATCGTAGTAGGGAAACCTACTAAATTGTGTAGGATAAATTTT
The DNA here is from genome assembly GCA_018584345.1 of Thuja plicata. Taxonomy (NCBI): domain Eukaryota; kingdom Viridiplantae; phylum Streptophyta; class Pinopsida; order Cupressales; family Cupressaceae; genus Thuja; species Thuja plicata. The sequence goes on from MU226250.1 coordinate 825,001, forward strand.
TAGTCCCTTTGGAAGGTGGTCATTAATGCCTTGATGACCTTCATGATCATCAATTACTTCATCAATAAACAAAACATAATATCAAAATATAAATTACATGTTAGAATGAATTCAGAATAACTGAGAGGGGGGGGGGGGGGAATCAGTNTCAATAAACAAAACATAATATCAAAATATAAATTACATGTTAGAATGAATTCAGAATAACTGAGAGGGGGGGGGGGGTGAATCAGTTATCCTCAGGTCTAGATGTACCAAATTAAACTTTATACCACTTTGAACAACTCAGATCTACTCGGCAACAATAACATAAATCAACAACATACATATGCAGTTTTACTATTCAAATGTAATTAGCTTTAAGAAACTTAACAGTAAAACACAACATAAACATTCACACAAGTTGAGACTATTATTTAATGTGGAAACTAAATTTGGGAAAAACCACCAATATCATGCTATCAAGTTTTCACTCTTTTTAAGTGAGCTCTATTAGGAGCCAACCCTGTTAAAGGTTACAAAAAAAATTGCTAAATGTGACCTGGTTAAAGGATTTAATCACCCTGTCAGGAGTGACCTTGTTAGAGGACTTAAAACATTCCACATTAATGTCACCTTGCTCAAAGAATTTATACAATGACTGTTAGGTCAACCTAGTCAAAGGATCTTGACTAATACAATGGTTATAAATTAATTAGCAGGTGTGATCTGATACATACAACTTACTTTGTAAATCCAGATCCAATTCAGCTCTAATGCTAATTCACTGAGTGGCTTCCATTCTCTTTTCAATCTTTAGATCTGCTTGGAAATCCATCAAGAATCACTCTCGCAGCTCTCTTCTTCTCTGCTTAGCCTTCTCTACTAGATCATGCCAATCAGTAAATTAACTATACAATCCTCTTACATACACATCATACACCTTCACATTTCTAAATAACCCCTTGAGGTTATCTTATACCTCTTCATCTAGGTAAAATAAATCTTTGCCACTTAATCAAGATCGTAGATCTTAGGTTAGGTCAGATCCAATAGATCTTTCCATCTTTACATTTAATCTATTTCTCCAAAGAAATCACTAATTAAATCTTTGATCCATGCATTAATTATGGTTACCCATGCATTTAAATAGTGTGGACCAATCGTGGTTATCATCAATTAACTTTACATATCTCAATAAAATCAACTATGTCAGCCAGAGAAATCAAATCTCAAAAATTACCAAAATACTACTACTCTGCCAACACTGTGTTCTTCCGCTCAGTCATCATTGGTTTCCTCAGCAATTTACTAGTGCTCGGTCATCACAAAATTCTCTCAACATAAACTGTTCTCAGTAAACTGTCATCAAAAGATAAACAACGCATTAATTTTCCAATCTGCCAACTGATCAAGTACCCTTGTGATTTCCCATCACTCAACCATTTCACTTGGTCTTCTTGTTATCCTTGCCTTCAAATATTCTTCATCAATCAATAGATATGGTACTCAAACAGATAGCAATAGTCTCACCAGTTAAGGTTTGACATCAATGACAAACCAACAATTATTTCCATTATAGCTTTCCAACAATCTTCATCTTTGGCATTGATGGCAACACTAAACTTTAAAACAATAATTGTCCAAACATAGTTACCATACAATCCATAAAGTTTGTCTGTGTTCCTTGATATGAACAAATATTCATTAATTCCTTTATCTTCATTCTGATTGTCATCTTGTAAAACATTTCTCAAATCTTCATTAACCGCCTACGCATCAATGTGACAAATATTCTGAATATAAAATTTGATGCAACAATACCATCCTAAACTAATTAGCCTCAGTTAGGGGAATCACCCCTAATTTACCTCATAGATACTCATGAGAATCCTTGGGTAGTGCCTTTGTAAATATGTCTACTAACTATTCCTTAGTATTCATATATTCCAATCTCACTTCCTTCTTTTGAACTAGCTACCTCAAGTAATGATACTCGATAGCTATATACTTTGTCTTAGAGTGCATTACAGGGTTATTAGAAATATTAATGGCACTTGTGTTATCACAATATATGACAATTGGTTCTATGATCTCCTCTTTCATACCTTTCAGTAGTATCTTCAACCACACAATATTAGAAAAATTAACTATTGCTGCCACATACTTGGCTTCAGCTGTAGATTGTGAGGTACAATTCTGTTTCTTGATTGTCCATGAAACCAATATTTTTCCTAAAAGAAATGCACCACCTATGGTGCTTTTTCTATCATCCAAATTTCCAGCCCAATTAGAATCAGTATAGGCTCTGAGTTCAAACTTATCATTCTTTTTGTAATACAGACCATAATCATCTATTTCTTTCAAATATCTCATAATTCTTTTTACTGCCATCATATAAGTTTCCTTGGGATTGGCAGAAAATCTTGCAACAATATCAACAACCAGTGCAATATTAGGTCTAGTGTGCACAACATATTGCAACTTTCCAATCATTGACCTGTAAAGGGTTTGATTTACTTCTTTTGTATCATCATTTTTTGTTAACTTTTGTCTAGTAGCCATGGGTGTACTCACTAGTTTTGAATCTTCCATTCCAAAAGTTTTTAGTATCTCCTTGACATATTTTGATTGAGTAATATAGATATCATTCTTCATCTAATATATTTGTAAGCCAAAAAAATATTTTATCTCATGAAACATAGACATCTCAAATTCAGTTTGCATCTCTTTTGCAAATGCTTGGCATAACACATCTTGTCCACTAAATATAATGTCATCAACAAAATATCAGCCAATAAAGTACCTTTTCTTTGCTCTGTCTTCAAATATAGATTGTTTTTGTCATTGGTTCTTGCAAATCCAATTTTTATCAAATAATTGTGCAATCTCTCATGCCATTCTCTTGGTGCTTGCTTCAGCCCATATAGTGCCTTGTGTAATCTGCAAACCATGTTCCTCTTTCCTAGGTCAACAAATTCATTAGCTTGTTCAATGTATACTTCTTCTTCTATATCCCATTCAGAAATGCTAACTTTACATCCATTTGATAAAATTTAAAACCTTTGTAGGTTGCATATGCAAGTAAGGTTCTTACTCCTTCCAATCTTGCAACTGGGGCGAATGTTTCTCCATAATCAATTCCTTCCTCTTGTGCATAACCCTTGCATACCAGTCTAGCTTTGTTTCTTGTTACCTCTCCATGTTCATTCAACTTATTTCTGAATACCCACTTAGTACCAATTACATATTTGTCATTTGGCCTAGGTAAAAGTGTTCAAGTATTATTCTTCTCAATCTATTCAATTTATTCATTCATGTCTTGTATCCAATCTTCATTGTCTAAGGAATCTTTTACTGTTTTAGGCTCAAAATCACATAACAAGCATGTATCTTCTCTCAACTTGCTTCTTGTCATAAATACATAATTCTTCGATTGTAAGATTTGATTAGGTTTATGGTGCCTCCTGACATACTTTGATTGAGTAGGTTCTTTTTCTACTTTAGATTGATCATTCATGTTTAATTCAAGTTGATTCTGTGACTCGACATCTCCATCAAATAGCTCGGCAATTACCTCCTGTTTCCTGACAGCTTTGTTCTGTGACTCAACAGGTGCTAGCTATTGCTCGGCAACCTCTTTCTCAGGTTTAGGTAATTAACTAGAATCTTCCCCATCCATATAGACAAAAGATTTGTAACTTTCAGGTTCCTATGTGCTTTCATCTTCATTTCTTTCTGTATATTCATCAATTCTAACATTCACACTTTCCACAATTTTGTTAGTATTAGAATTCAAACACTTGTAAGCTTTGCTTTTAGTTGAATAACCAAGAAATATGCCTTCCTCACCTTTAGCATCAAGTTTTCCATTTTTGTTATCCTTCAATATGAAACATTTGCTTCCAAAAACTTTGAAATATCTCACATTAGGTGCATACCCATACCATAGCTCATAAGGTGTAGCATTAGTTCTTTTCTTGACTTGTACTCTATTCAGGGTATAGACTGCTGTACTTATAGCTTCTCTCCAATATTTCTATGCAACATTTTTCTCCATCATTAGTGTTTTGGCACAATCCATGATAGATCTATTTCTTCTCTCAACAATACCATTCTATGGTGGTGTCCTAGGTGCAGACATCTGTCTTTTTATCCCTCAGTCATTGCAGGAACCTGTTAAACTCATTAGAAATAAATTCACCTCATCTGTCAGATCTTAAACATTTCAGGCTTTTACCTATCTCCTTTTCAAATTTTTCCAAGTACCACTTAAATAACTAGAATGCATCAGATTTTTCTTTAAGAAACATAACAGTCATCATTCTTGAGTAGTCATCAACAAATAGAATAAAGTATCTATCTCCACAGTAAATTTTCTCTCCAATGGGACCACAAAGGTCTGTATAAACCAATTCTAGAATTCCCTCAGAAGTATGAGTCTTGCTTTTGAAACTAGATTTAGTCATTTTTCCTAATTGACATTGCTTACACATTGCATTTTCAAGTTTTTTTAACTTAGGCAGCCCTCTAACCTTTTTCAATTTTCTTATGCTTACCAAGTTATCAAAGTTTACATGACACAAAATTTTATGCCATAACCAAACATCATTATATTGGTTAAACAAGCATGTCTCATCAGCTAAGTATAGATAGAATTTGTTACCTTTTTTTTGTTCTCCACTTCCAACTAATTCTCCAGTGGCATCATAGATCTTTGCTTTCTTGTGATGGAATTCAACTCTGTAACCAGAAGTATTCAGCTATGCAAAACTCAATAAATTATAGTTAAGATCATCAACCCAATATACATTGTCACATCTGATCTTGTCAGTCAAGTTAATTGATGCTTTCCCTTTAACAAGACATGGTTCATCATTACCAAATTTAACATAACCACCTTTACACTGATCTAAGGTTTCAAATTTATCTTTATCACCAGTCATGTGATGTGAACAACCACTGTCAATAATCCAATGGTCACCTTTACTCATATAAGAAATTAGTGCAGTTTTCTCATCATCATCATAATCATCTTTCATAGAAATGTACATAACTTCTATATTATTTTCATCAGAATTGTCAGTTTCACTGTCAAAAGCTTCTTCAGCTATATAACAAGATTTCTTACCTTTATCTTTGTAATATTTATACTTTCTAAAATCTCGATCATCCTTTCTATATTTTTACTTGTTGTCCCTTCTTTCACCTTTATCATTCTTATTAGGACATCTTGCAGAAATATGACCAACTTTGTTACATGAAAAACAAATGATAGGAAGTTTACCTTTGAATTTTCCTTTTCCTCTACATAGTCTTTTTTCCATGAGTGCCTAAGGTTCTTCTAGATCATCATCTGTAGTGTCACTGTCACTATTCACACATTTATTTCCTTTCTTTAATTTGTTAAGGACCAACTAGGATCTGAATGCAAATTCAATAGCTTGTGGAGTGTAGTTATCAAAATTTGACATCTCAAATGCAGTAAGTCTGCCTACCAGACCTTCCAAAGTCAAATTATTTACTCTTGAATTGCAGAGACTCTAATAGCATATACACAAAGAAATATTCTTAGTACCTTGCTCATAATGGTGTTATCATCAATAGTTACCTTAGCTCCTCTAATAGCATTTACAACTTCATTTATCCTACAATAATATTGAACTATATTTTCTCCTTCTTGCATTTTCATTTCATCAAAATTACCTCTTAAAATTTCAGATTTGGCTCTCAGCACATTTGTATCACCTCCATAGATGGTTGCTAGCGCATCCCACATCTGCTTTGAATTTGTACAATTCTATATGTCTTCAAACTCATGATAGTTTAGAGATGCTGCAATCTCCAACATTGCTTGATTGTGTTCCTTCTTTTCTCTTAACTATGCAGCTGTGGTAGGTGTAGTGGGGGCTACATAATCATGTTCAACATAGTGCTTAGCAGAATCACCAATACCAGCTAAATGCAATTTAATCAAACTCTACCATGCAGGGAAATTATCTCTGTTCAGCTTTGGTACCTCCTTTTTATACATCTTGATCTTTTGCTCGAAGTACCTTCAAACTATTTTCAAGAGACCAAAGCTCTGATACCAATTGTAAGAATGAATTCAGAATAAAAGAGAGGGGGGGGTGAATCAGTTATCCTCAGGTCTAGATGTACCAAATTAAACTTTATACCACTTTCAACAACTTAGATCTGCTCGGAAACAATAACATAAATCAACAACATACATATACATTTTTACTGTTCAAATGTAATCAGCTTGAAGAAACTTAACAATAAAACACAACATAAACATTCACACAAGTTGACACTAGTATTTAATGTGGAAACCCAATTTGGGAAAAACCACCAATAACATGCTATCAATTTTTCACTCTTTTGAAGTGAGCTCTATTAGGAGCCAACCATGTTAAAGGTTACAAAACACATTGCTAAATGTGACCTGGTTAAAGGATTTAATCACCCTATCAGGAGTGGCCTTGTTAGAGGACTTAAAACATTCCACCTGAATGTCACCTTGCTCAAAGGATTTATACAATCACTTTTAGGTCAACCTGGTTAAAGGATTTTTACTAATACAATGGTTAGAAAGTAATCAATAGGTGTGATATGATACATACAACTTACTTTGCAAATCTAGATCCAATTCAGCTCTAATGATAATTCACTGAGTGGCCTCCATTCTCTTTTCAATCTTCAGATCTTCTTGGAAATATGTCAAGCAATCACTCTCATAGATCTCTTCTTCTCTTCTCAGCCTTCTCTGCTAGATCATGCCAATCAGTCAATTAACTATGCAATCCTCTTGCATACACATCATACACCTTCACATTTCTGAATAACCTTTTGAGGTTATCTTATACCTCTTTATCTAGGTAAAATAACTCTTTGCCACTTAATCAAGATTGTAGATCTTAGGTTAGGTCAAATCCAACAGATCTTTCTACCTTTACATTTAATTTATTTCTCCAAAGTAATCACTAATTAAATATTTGATCCATGCATTAATTATGGTTACCTATGCATTTAAAAAGTGTGGACCAATTGTGCTTATCCTCAATTAACTTTACATGTCCCAATAAAATCAACTATGTCGGCCAGAAATCTCAAATCTCAACAATTACCAAAATATTGTTTCTCGGCCAACACTGTGTTCTTCTGCTCGGTCATCACTGGTTTGCTTGGCAATTTACTGGCACTCGGTCATCACAAACTTCGCTTGGCATAAACTATTCTTAGTAAACTGTCATCAAAAGATAAATAATACATTACTTTTCCAATGTGCCAACTGATCAAGTATCCTTGTAATTTCCCATAACTCAACCATTTCAATTGGTCTTCTTGTTATCCTTTCCTTCAAATATTCTTCATCAATCAATAGATATGGTACTCAAACAGATAGCAATAGTCTCACTAGTTAAGGTTTGACATCAATGACAAAATGACAATTGTTTCCATTGTAGCTTTCCAACATTACAAACATAAACCATTAGATGGAATGAAATTACCTCCATGATTTATTCTATTATATTCCAACTTGCATAAGAGAGGTGTCATTCTTCATGGCTTTGATGTAGTCTCTTCTTTCCCATTGAAAGATATTTTTTGGTAATTTGATATTTATGATTTCTATTGAGGAAGTTCCTATACTCATCGAATACCTACTTTCATAAAAATTTTGAATGAAGAGATTTAATCTTCAGACCAAAAATAGGACATACAAATTTTCCCTTCATTTGAAGACCTACAAGATCATGTATAATTGGATTAAATATGTTAATTTTTATAATTATAATTACGATGCACAATTTGAACACTATAACATACCACAAAAATGTGTTAGTATTGGGGAATCATGTATTGTTCATACAAGCATTGTATGGAATTGAAATTTTCTTTGTCCTATTGGTCTAGAGACATCATACATAGTAACACCATTCCATAGCTCCACCAACTCATCAATAAAAGGATCAATATATGCATTCATATCTTTAACTTGGTACTTACCTAGTTGAATGAATAAACTCATTACATAATAGTATGACCATTTTACAACGGTATTTATAATTTAATGTAGATGACTATTAAATGAAAAAACCTGGAACAATCTTTGCCAATATTATGTGTTCTCACTTTATTGACATCCATGGAGGAATGTTATTGTTGATAACAAAAAAGGCCACACTGAGTAAATAGATCTCAGGTCTTCAAATGGATTGACACCATATGCTGCCAATGAAAGCCTGAGATTACAAGGTTCTTCTTTAAAGTGTGGCCACTTTTCCTCTAAGTCCTTAAATGTAGAACCATCCTCCGACATTTTCATAATGTCATCTTGACTTCTATTGCGTGCATGGTAATCCATAAAGTGTGCCAATCCAGTGCACCCAAATAATCCTTGCAGACATGAAATAATGGGAATATAATGAAGAACCTTGTGAGGCTACTTTTTATTATTATTTGATTTATTTGATATCTACTAATATGACATTCAGGGAATTTTGTTGCAAACTCATGTTGTTTATGATATATAATATGATCATTAAGACATGCATCTATTGATAGATACTCCATTCCAATATCTTTCATTATGGTAGATAATTCTTGGTATGAGCGAGGTAGAATGTTTGATGGTGGTAACAAAAACTCACCTATCAATCTATGACAAAAAATATAATTTTTTTATATAAAGAATATTAATGGTACATGACTCACCCTTTATTAACTATAATGAAATTAAAATTAAAATAGATGAAAATATGACATACCTTAACATACATAAGATTTTTATGTTGGATAAACCATTCATAACCTTCAAGTTCACCAACAACAATATAATGGAGAGAAGAGTTTTTTGGGAGCCTTCGTAAAGGGGATCGTATTCCTTCTTAGATAGAGGTATATTGTGAACAACATCAAGGTCATCTTGATGATCATGATCAGCTATGCCGGTACCATCATCTTCAATTGTCTTTTCTGGCACATGATCAGTTGCGCCAATACCATCATCTTCAATTGTGTTTTCTAGCATAAGATCATCTTCCTCCATGGGATCATTATCTTCAACTTTGATATTCACACCTCCATGTTCCTCCACTTGGAAATCTACATTCTTTGGGTTGTTGTGGTCTATAATATGTGCCCTAGGGAGGTTAACCTATATGAAAATGACCAGCATAAATAAACCATTATCATGATCTCATTATCATGTTATTTCTTATGTATATAAATTGTTAAAATAATTTAATGAACAACTTAACAATCGATGATAATCATTCCCCCCTTTAATATGTCCATGCTACCTACAATGTTTCTCAATTTTTCTTATTAGAAGTCTTCGAGTATTTAAACCCTTATTATTTTTGAAGGGACAACAAAATTTCCATCACCTTCTCTTTTGAAGTTAGACCACAATCTAGCAAGTGTCTCCTTGTTTTTTTCTTCATTAATATTATCTGACATGGTCTTTCTTCATCGACAAAAAATCGGGCTATATATTAAAACTTTGAAGGAATTATATTTTTCCATTTGTATACACAAGGAAAAACATGATCTGCACCATCGGTTGTCACTACACCGACATATAGGGTACAACACTACCTGACACCAAGGTTACTAGACAAACATTGTTCAGTGTTATCCGATGACAAAAAGGTAAATGGAACCTGATGAGTAACAATAGTGCAACCTGACGGAACAGAAAAGAGAGGAACCCAACAAACAAAGGGAACCCAATGAACAATTCAACAAAAGAACACAAATAGAATTTCAATTCAACCCGATGACCAAGAATCGATAGTCAGTTACATCCTGCAAAAAGAGGTGCCATCTTGGAGACTAGATGTTATTCGAAGCATACCAGCCTTACAAGAGGGGGAGGAAAACGCTGGAACCCAAAAAAAGGAAAAAAGAAAATAAAACAAAAGAAAAAGGGGTGGCCCTAGAGGAAGATGGCTTGCAAGACTATTTACAAAGTAAGGCACCCCCAATCGAGGCACCGGGAAAGAAATATTTACAAGCAAGAAAGTTTACATAAAATACAACTCTGGGCAAATCGGCCTTATTCAAAGTAATATTTGAGAAAGTGTTCATTGACAGAAAATGGAATAGTTTCTCTAGTGATGGTATTGAGGCAGTACGTATTTTCCCTGTAGATTTCTAAGATTAGGTATGGTCCGAGCCAGAGCCGTTGGAACTTGGTGTGCTTTCCTTTCTTTTCCCGGGCCTTGTCCCACAAAAGGACTAAGTTTGAAATCTGAAAGGCCTTGTATTGGGCCCTATGGTCAAACCATCTTTTTACCATTGGCTGGTGATGCAAAAAATGTTCAAGGGATGTGTCTTGTTGCTCCTTCATCCACAATAGATTCAGGAGCCGAACCTCCACAATGCTATCCCGGTTGCCGAATTCCTACATAAAGTGCAACGCTGGGATCTATAAGTTGATTGAGAATATTGGGTTCTGGCCATAAACCAGATGGAATGGGGATGTCCCTAGGGCGGCCTTAATTTGAATGCAATCTTCCGAGAGGGTGAATCTTAGCTTTTGGTGTCAATCCCATGGATTCTATTCTAACAGGTGTTTGATCACTTCGAGTAAATTTTTGTTTGTTGATTCAACAACACCGTTCCCCTCGGGGTAATAGTTGCTGGAGAAATTTTGAGTGATCTTCCGATCATAGGTCCATTCAAGTATTTGTGCCAAAGAAAATGCTAGACCATTGTCACACACTATAGTGAAGGGCATTTTGAATCTTGTGATGATGTTTTCTTCTAGAAATTTGATAACGACGTCTGCTGTGTTGTTTTTGCAAGTATGGCTTCAGATCACCGAGTGCAGTAATTAGGTGCGGTTAGGATGTATCAGTGGTTGGTAGATGAGTTGGTGTTGATTTCTTTGATAAATTCAAATGCCCATTGGGCAATAGGCCTAGCCTCGAAGACTGGTTGTAAAGGCATAGCCAGGTTGCACTCATGATGTGCCACAGTTTGGCAAGTATGGCACCTCCGAACGTGAGTGTAAATGTCTTTAAATAGTTAGGGCCAATAATATCTAGCCCAAAGGATCTGATGGGTAGTGGCGTTAGCTGAGCCATTCCTAGTCCTAAACTGCCCATGAAATTCTTCAATCATTTTTGTAGCTTGGTCCCTATCAATGCACCGAAGGTACACTCCCTCATAGTTCTTGCGGTAAAGCGTAGAGTTTTTGATCATGAAGTGGGAACTTTTTAAACACAGGGTGTGGAATTTGTTGGGAGGTAACCCCTCTAGGCATCTATTGTTTAAAAATAAGTACACCAGATCAGTGTACCATGGGTCTCGAGTGATAGACTCCACTGTGTATGTTTGACATTCTATGTGAGGAGTCTCTTCAGCCATCGCTCGACTTAGTCCCTAGCCTCAGAATATCTTCATGGGTTGCATTTCTAAGTCATATTCTTAGAGGATGGCCATCCATTTCTCCCATCTCTTGCCCAACTCACTCTGCATCAACAGAGATTTCACAGCCTGGTTTGGGATGATAGCATGCACCTTGCTCTGGAGAATGTAATGCCAAAATTTCTTCACGACGCAAACAAGAGCAAAGGCCTGCTTTTCCAATGATGAATACTGGACTTCAGTATTCTTGAAGGGGGAGCTCATGAAAGCTATTGGTCATTCTTCCCCCTCAACATTTTGGGTCAATACTACCGCGGCAGAATGCAGCAAAGCAAAGGAGTAAATGTAAAATGGGAGGGAGTAGTCCAGACTAGCCAGGATGGGTGCCTTCATTATCGTTTGTTTAATTTGGGCAAATGCCCATTTTGCTTTAGGACTCCACTCAATTTTGGTATCCTTTTTCATCATTTTATTGAGTGGCTTTACTATCTTGACGAATCCAATGATGAATTGCCAGACAAAGTTGATCTTTCTGAAGAAAGATCGCATTTCTTTCTTGCTACTGGGCATTTGCAAATTTAGTAGTGCCTCAACTCTCTTAGGGTCAATAGATATACCCTTCTCGGAGAAAATGTTCCCAAGCAACTTCCCTTTAGTGAACTTGAATATGCACTTCTTGGGGTTGAGGGATATTCTATACCAATGACATCTCTTACAAATTTGGGTGAGGTGGGCGGAATGATCACGCTTGTCCGAGGAAAATATGGTCAAATCATCCATGTAGATGATTATGCACCAATTCATAAGGCCCTCAAACATAATGTCCATAGCCTTTTGAAATGTGGCCCTACGCTAATCAAGCCAAAGGGCATCCTTCGATATGCAAATGTTCCCCACATGGTGGTGAACGCCATTTTGTCTCTATCTTCATATTTAACCATGACTTGGTTGTAGCCGGAGTATCCGTCCAAGAAAGACATCATTTGTGACCCGTTCACTATCTGCACACCTCATCCAACAAGGGGAGAGGGTGATTATCTTTCTTGGAGGCCCTATTCAAATTTTAGAAATCCACACAAAAGCAAATTTCACCACTCTTCTTTCTAACAGGGACCAAATTGACAACCCACATAGTATGCCAGATTGGAAAGATTATCCAGAACGACAATGGTTTTTCCACCTCTTGATGAATTAGAGGCTCAATCAATGGGTTGACTGGTCGTTGCTTTTGCCGAAAAGGCTTAGCATCAGGTTTCGGGGGATGGTGTGAGTCATAATGGATGTGTTGTATGTCTTCAAATCCTCATACCTCCATGTGATCACATTTATGTATTCTTGGAGAACCACGAGAATCTTTTCCTTCTCCTTAGGGGAGCAGGAAGTACCAATGTGTATCATCTTTTCTTCACCAAGCTGGCTAATGTTCACTCTCTTAAATTTTCCTCCCTCAGAGGAGGATGACATCTTTTCCTAGCCCCGAGGGTCTGAGTCAAATATACGTTCAAGCACGACCATCCCCTTCAAGATGGTGTTAGTAGGTAGGTCCATGATCCCATCATCTTCATCACCCTACCTAGTATCATCATGGTCTCATTCCTCCACTATCTGGTCCTCGAAGACACCAACATGGGCCATGAAGGCCAAGATATGCTGATCATCCTCAAAAACCTGAAAGTGAGTGACATTATCCAGAATAGACGGGGTGGGGATCATCTCAATGAAAAATCTCCAGATTCGTGAGCCGACCATGGGCTCAAGTGTGCTGGTAGAAATAACAAGGGCATCTGGGACATAATTCCATCACCGAGGAATGAGATAAATGCCAAAGGCATCAAAATCCTCAATAAGGCTCCATGCCTGATTACGATATGCATCCAGCCTCTTATCTTGACATGTATACTGACTCCAGACTTGTTTGACAATCAACTTTGAATCACCTAGGGCCCAGAGGTGAGTGATTCCTTTCCTTAATGCAAATAAGAGTCCAAGGAATAAGGCCTCATACCCTGTATCATTGTTTGTGCAGTTGAATTGTAGCCTATAGGATGCAAGGAAGGATTTTCCTTGCGGGTTGATAAATTCTACTCTAGCCCCACTGCCTTGTTTGGATCGGGACCCATTGAAATTAAGGGTCCATAGATCATCACTTGTCATCTAGAGCTGGGGAGATAGAGTAGTCTTTGGATTGTTTTTGGGGAACTTAGGAGGAGTTTCCTCTAGTGTTGATTGTGTGTGGGTGAGGTTTACTTCCAGAGGGGTTTGGGATTGAGATCCCCAAAGAGATGGCACTGAAGAAATGCTTCTAGTAGGAATACTGGGCTCCAAGGAATTAGCTATAAGTTCTTTGTTTTGGAAGGAGTCAATGTGTTGGGTAGCGACGAAAAGACAAGGCTCACACTCTAGCTTTGAATGCTTCTAATAATGTACCCGACACAAAGTGCCAGACAAGAGTGTAGTGGGGGTCACTATGGCACCTTGAGAGTTATCCTCAACCCTCAACTTTTCTTCTAGGTCCTAGGTTCTCTGCAGGACTATGGGATCCTCTCCTGGGGTGAAATAAAACTTTAATATTTCAAGGGGTTGGTACACCCCAGGGGAAGTCGGAGAGAATAAGACCTCATTAACCCTCCCAACTTCGGTAAGGGCCTGCTTCATCCGGGGCTCACTTTCAACCTGGATCTTTTTTGATTCTGCTTCCTAGGGGAGCCATAAGTGGGAAAAGTCAGTTGAAAAGTATCCGTTCAAGGACTTAGACCAATTCTAACTTAATAACATCCCGTAAGTCTCTGGGATGTCCACCACTTGGATATCAATTATGCTGGCTATTCTGGGGTCCTAGATGAGCTACATTCGAACATTCTTCAACTCACCCACCATTTTCAGGGCAATTTTGTCTAACTAGATTACTGCACCATTAGATGGGGTGGGTCAAAATCTGAGCTTCTAGCATATGCATAAGGGCATGATGTTGCCTGAAGCTCTGGAATTTACTAGGCAGTTGTATATGTTTTTGCCTTGTATGTTTAGGCCTAGTAGGAATGGAGGATCTTCATTATTCCCTGGAAGATGGCCGCATTGGTGTCCTGAAAAGAGACAGTCTTGGGTGGAAGGGCAACAAATTTTGGGTTTCCTAAGAGTTTCAAAAGAGACTTCTTCTGCTCGAGATAGTTTAGCAAAGCCTCCATCAAGGTCATGGAGGTGGTGGTTTGTTCGAACACCTTTGTAATGTCGAACCTTCCTCCCAGGAATTGGTGGCTTCCCTCAGTCGGGTCTTTCACTTGATTAGAGCTAGAACCTTTTGGAGGGACAGGCTGGTCGGTTGTATTGTCCTAGGGAGGAGTGTCCTTGGGAGGTGTCAGCGTGTAAATTGGCCCTTTACCAGCCTGGCTTTGAGTGTTGTAAGGAGACCATGGGTTGGTAAAGGCATTGGCATTAAAGGTCAGAATCGATTCATCAAAGAATCCCTGCAACTCAAATTCTTCTTCATCTTCTCTGGAGGATCCAAAGAAGATGGTCTCATAGGTGAATGCACCATGAGTTGGATTTTTCACAGGAGGCTTTGGGGGACTAGGGTCAGATGCTGGTTATCTGTCCAGATGGGAGATCATGATGACCTTCTCCAACATGGCACAGTTTACCTCATTATGGGAGCCTATGTCATGTAATCTAAACCAATTGGTCATGGGCTGGAAGTTTGTGACTGATGTGAAATGGGATGGTCTAGTCGCACCCTGATTGGTGTTTTGGTTTAGAGGTGGACCTCTAGTGTTTGCGTTATTATTCCATTATTGTTGGTTGGGCTGAGGCCCATTGTTGAAGTTTCTTCCTCTGGCATTGTTGTTCCATTGGCTGGAGAAAATATTCCCTCTCTAGGAATTGGAGTTTTGGGGTGTATAAGACCTCGCTTTCAATTGACCTATGTCCACAGTCAGGGTGGACAACATTGGCCAGAGGGGACTCAACCTCGGTGGTCAATTGAGTGTTTGTGTTACAATGTGATGGTTGTTATTGTTGGTTCCCTAGGAAGGTATTAGTATTTGATGGAGTCGAGGGTGAAAATCCTCTAGCCATGGATGACTGGAAGAAAGGAACTCCAGATGGTTGTGTTCGCTATTGTTGGCTCTGCTATGGCTGGTTCCAAGGGAAATATTCAAGACCCAGTATTTCTTGAGTCTGTGATGGATAAACATACCGGGCCTACTGGTCTAGCAGCGGTGGTGGGGGATTCATGGCCATCATGGGGGCACCCACTAATAGATTGGGGTTGTATCCCCCGGCGTATGCAGTTCCACCAGGGATCATGTTGAATAGTGTACTCTACCCAATCCTGCCCAGGGATTTGTTGAGGCCACAGGACAGCTCTAAGGCTAGGTTGTAAAATTTCACCAAAGTATCCTGGTCACCCAGGGTAGTTGTTCTCTAAAGGAGAGTGGCAATGAAGGGTTCCATCATGTTGAGATAGGTCTATATAGTTACTTCTGTAGATGGGATGAAAGGGCCCGTGCACCGCTTCAAGGCACATTAGAACCGGTGATTATATGCTGCAAGGGGTTCATTTGGTTCCTTTCTGATGGAAATGAATTGGCTGTGGACTAAGCTAGATCCACGTGTATGTGGAAGGAAGCCAAGAAGGCATCCTCCATGTCCTGCTAGCTATTGATGGAGTTGGTGGGAAGGTTAAGGTACTAGTTCAGTTTGCCCTATCCCAGCGACAGGGGAAATATCTGGGTCACAACATCTTCATGTTGGATCTGGTGTCAGTTCATGGCATCTTTGTATTCCTGCAAGTGTTCCTTTGTGGTTTTTGAGCCTAGGTGTTTGTATTATGGGCAAATCTTTTTTAGGTGCGAGGGTAAATCGTTGGTTGTGCCCAAAAAAGTTCCCATAGGGGACCCGATATTTCTGAAATATGTAGCCATTTGGGGAGCTGAATTTTGAGTAGGTTGAACATTGATTCCTGGGATTGTCTGGGAAGTTTGGATATTTTGTGGTACACTAGACCCCCAGAAAATGGTGGCTGGTGTGATTTTTGGGGTTCACTTCTTTTGAGAAAGAGGCTCGAGTTTGACAAACCTTCTAGGATTAGGGGCTGATCTAAGGATTCTTTCAAATTTTGCTGGGGAGAAAGATCCAATCTCGCTAAAGGCTTGACTCCTAAAACTATGGCTTGGGGAACCCTCAGGAGGTGTAAAATTAGAATCCTAAGAGGGGGAAGAGTTCATGCCCTCCTTCTAGCGCCAGTTTCTATTGACGAGACTTTTGTGACCAGGTCTACCAATAGAGATAAGTTGTCATCGGGTACTGGGGTACCGTCCAACTTTGCCTATAAAGGTTTTCTAGGGAAATGAGATTCCCTAGGCCTCCAAGCACGTTAGAGTCGAGTCTCAATAGTGCAGGGCTTGGTCGGGAGATGTGACTAATTTTTGAGGGGGATAGATGGTTATCTTCAACTCATCAACTCCAGGGATTCAGGTGAGTGGGGTTTCCCCCAAGCATGTTTCCACTTATAAAATAAACTTAAAAAGATCCTGTAGAGTTAGAAATATTTTATCTTCCTATAGTTATACTAAACATTCAAGACATCAACAATTCTCTAACACGCTACACTAAATATCGAAGAAATATACAACCATCAATTCATATTTTATCAGTAGCAAAGGAAAGGAGGTCATTAATCTACTTTAAGTATCAGAGCAAAGGAAATGAAGAACACAAAACATAAAATATCATTAACCCAGAAGAAAGAATGCCAACAATATCATTAAGAGAATTCCTTCTTATTCATTAACGTCTCTTCTAGCAAGAACTGGTGCGTGTTATAATGGTGACTCTAGGGGAGCATCTAACTACTGAAAGCTGAGAGACTATGGAGCATTGATCTCTGCAACTAAGAACTGAGAAAACTAAATTGCTATTAACTATGGACTACAAAATCATCAATTTCTCCAACCCTTAGAATGAGGCTGGACTTATTATTTATACACATCTTTTGATCTAACCCCAACCCTAACTTATGTTACACTTTAAAATAAAATACATTATCCGGTGGCCGGTACTAGCTGCACCACTCTACAAAAGACCTCTAGATGAAAAACGCCTGACATGTCAGAAGAATAAGGCAAGAAGGATGGAGTGGAAGAATTAGCCTCAAGATGAGAGTTGAGAAGAGGAAGGAAGAAATCTGATCCCCTGGGGATCGAGGCTACATGCCTCATAAATGGGAAAAGCGGTGCCCTGTCTCTGATGCACCAGGTGTATCTCTGAAGGGGCGCCTTGGGAAGACCATCTGGCAGAAACCTCCCATTGAGCTGACGTGCCTTACTATAGTTCACCCACCTTCTAACAACTTTTATTAACTGCCTTGAAAGTGACTAGTCGGCCTTGGGGACCAGGATAGAGGTCACTTAAAGAATACAAAATGTAGGATCTGTAATTCCAAGATCTGGGAACTTGCATTCCAAAAGAATAAAGAATACAAAACATTTTCCCTAAAAGTTTTCTCCAGCTCCCAGAGAACCTCTATTGTTGTTTTCTATCATTGAAGGTCTAGAGGAGATGGGAAATCCCATCTTCATCGATGTCTCTAAGGCCAGCCCGCCGGTACTTGGCCACCTGAATCTGCTCTCCCAGGTCTGGAAAATTTTCCTTAAATTCTTTGGCCATCTTTGTCACATCGTGACTTTTGAGCACCATGCGAGTTATTCATGTCATTTTTGCTCTGTCTATCCCCTCTGGGGATTGATACCTTGATTCCATTAATTCATCAAACTTCCCCAAAACATATTCCTCCGGTGTGCATGAGTCGGTACTAAATGGATCAGCTCTGGAGACCTTCAAAACAAAAGCCTTGTATAAATTGAAAGGATATTGGACTACATTGACCTTATCACACAAGATCCCCACTAGTTGCTTGATAACCCCGAATGTGAGGTCAAGTCTGGAGTGTTGGGTCCTTAAAAAATCAAATGATTCTTCTCCTAAAATTCTAGACTCAGAGACAATCTCCTCTCTGAGGCTGATGAGTTCTTCTAACTCAACCTTCCATGCCTCATAATTATTGATATCTCCCTCCCATATGGAGATGGTAGTTTCGGCCTGGTGTAGGATGTGGCAGGCCGCAAATAGATCTGGGAGTGTGGACACCAGGAAATGTTGGACATTTCCCAATAGTAAGGAAACCCATTCATCAACCGCTTGGGCCTTTCTCTTCATCACCTGTAACGAGTCTATATCACTTTGAGGAAGTGGTGCATCTAATGTAGAGGCCCCTGGAGGAATAACGCTAATGGGCTGGGCCAGCTCAGTCAGTAGTCCCATGAGGTTTTCATTTTTCTCCTTCTCTGCCTTGAACTTTTGGGCCTCTTTGTCATAGTGAGCCTCCACTGCCTTGGATGCTTCTTTCAACAGGTTCAATTCACCTTGTTTTTCTCTCTTCCCTAGTGACACCTCTATGACATCATAATCTCCAGCTTTAGCCATTGCCTCATCCACATCTGGGGAAGGTGTCATGATTACTGTGACTGTTTCTCTGCTCGGCTCGGTCTGAAGAGTGTGGACTATCTAGGATTTCTTAGTCTTTGGTGGGTTTTGTGCTTGAGCCATCATTTCTGCCAAAGAAAGATGGCCTTTGGGTGTTTTTGGGGCCTTTCTCTTTTGAGATTCCACCAACCACTTTGACGGTAGGGGTGGCTTTGCAGCCAAAATTTGTTCATGTGATTTCTCCCCAAGTTCTTGTTGTGCCCTTTCAACAGTATGAGCCTCTTTCGGATCCTTCCCTATATCTTTTGACTCACTGGTGACATTTTCTCCGATGATACCTACGTCTTTTGGCCCGCTGTCTATATCCTTGGAAATATTTGGATATTCATTGGTTGCCCCAGGTTTCTCTTCTTCATCTTGTCGCTGCTCTTCCTCAACCCTTGTGGCTAGGAATATCTGTTTTGTTGGTATATCGTTTGGTAGTGGGGGAGGCAATAGGCCATGATTCAATGTTTGGGCCACAGTGATTACCTCCCCAAATGTTACCTTTAGGAGTGGCATCTGGAACATGGCGGTTGGAGTCATGGTTGTTCCTGTGGGTCTGGTTTCCCTAGCCAATGCCATTTTCTTATTTTGCATCTGTTGGCCTAAAACTGCCATAACCTATATTTTTTGGACTCTGGAGGTATTCTTCTATTCTAGCCACTTTTCTTCTTCCATTTGTGCTTCATTTTCCTGCACAGGTTCCTACTCCAGAGCTTCCTCCTGCGCAACAATTTCTTCCTCCAACTGTGCGAGGTCTCCTTGCAAATTTCCAAACTCATCAGTTCTAAATATATCATCAAGTTCTTCATGGGGGGAGGATCTTCTGGGATGTGGCTATGCTCTGGTTCTTTCTCTGGCTCTGGGGAGTCAAAAGAAATGATTTGTACTTCTAGGATGTGTGACATCTCAAGCTCTGGTTCTACCCTTGGCTTTGGATTGAGCCTTTTCTTTTGCCTAGTAACCAAAGGAGCCCCCACATCCCTTAGGGTCGCCTACTCTTCTTCCACCCCCATTCCTATCACTTTGACCATCAATACTACTAGTGAAGGGGAAGAGGGAGGATGAACAGGTCTGGTCATGAGCACTAGAGTGGCCAACTGTGTGATCAATTTATCTCTCATCTACTGGGAGGCCACCAACGTGTACTTTAGTTTCTCTTTTATAGGGGTCTCATTCAGGGTTGGAGTTCCCATTATTCTATTTCCTTTATCCCCTCCTTGTGAAGAGGTTCCAGCCCTGGAAGTCAGCTTCGGTACCATCAAGCCAACTCTTTGGGTACTCCTAGGGCATACCCTCTTAAATTATTCATGGCTACGCTCGACCATGTTGTGAGTGATGTCTTCATTGGTAGGCCCCTCCTGGGAATTCCAATCTGTCGGTAGGAGGGCCATCTTATCAACTCCCCTTGTCTTGTATTAGGGATCTATTATGGGGCCGGTGTCCGAGAAGTGATCCAAAATTTTTTTAAGCTTCAACCTTTCCATCATTCCTATGGTCATTCAGACGTAATGCCAGCTCTAGACTTCAACATCATCCTATAAATCTTCCTAGAAGTCCTCCATGTGAAATCGGTGGGGCTTTGATGTCTGAGGAAGTGCCAATGTAATTTTTCCAAGCGGATCAAAGTTCTTCCACGCTAGATAAAATTCTGCCAAGTTTAGGCTCTTGAGTTTGCTGTCAGCCTCCTTGGCTGCGGCTAGATTTCATGAGTAATTCCCACATTGATTAGGAATGGAACATTCACCACCTTCTTTAGAGCGTATAAGGCATGCAACTCCAGCATTTGTCTAAAATATTCTAAGAGGATTATTTTGT
Organism: Thuja plicata; assembly: GCA_018584345.1. Lineage (NCBI taxonomy): Eukaryota > Viridiplantae > Streptophyta > Pinopsida > Cupressales > Cupressaceae > Thuja > Thuja plicata. The sequence continues at coordinate 845,701 of MU226250.1, forward strand.
TCCCACAATGTTTGGGCAACAAGTAAGGTTTCCTGAAGAAGCCGATTATTTGAATATAGGTATGTTGCTGGAATTGGATGTAGTAATGGCCATAACTTCTGACCAGATCCATTGCCTTCTTGGAGAGGTGGTACCCAGCATCCTAGGTAGGCATGAGTAGATTGTAGTAGACGAAGGCATCATTCACCCAGTAGAAGCTGGGGAAACAAGCCTCCCATTGAATTTGTGGGAAATAATCCCAGGGAGCCTTTTGACCTAGGCTGATCCTAAGTACACTAGATGTGAGCAACCCACTAGTGATGGGTCATTTTTGTGCTAAGGCCCAGAGAACAAAAGAGGTCATATAGAATTTGTGGGTCCTGGCCACCTGAAGGAACTAGGAGTCTACATGATTAGAAATAATGGCAGCCCAATCAAAGTATTGCTCGCTAGTGGAGATGCCAAGCAAAAAGTAGTACATCCTCCCTAAGAATTATCTGGCATGGGGTTGCTCGAAGATCTGGCATAGTGCTATAATCCCCATTTGGATACTTTCTTTAAACTCAGATCGGGGGATCTCTAATTTCATTTTTTTTGGGTCCTTCTTCAGAGTCTTGAGCCAATGGTTGTTCATATATTGCTGGGCCATGACCTCTAGCTACTGAAATTGTACCAAAGCATCATATTTGGTAAGGACGGCTAGATCATCAAAATGGGGAATCCCCAAACCTGCCCAAAAAGTGGCAGCATCGAGAGACACCATGTGGGTGGGATATCCGGTCGGGACTGGGGTGGCGAGCATGAAGGCCTGGATGGAGGAGTTGTAATGTGTCTCAAGGGTGAGAATAAGCTCTAGGGCCTGTACTACACATGGGAAACAAGCGGCCTTCAGGATCCCAGAATCCTCGATGCTGATTACCAATGGATCCCCGGACTGTCATTGAATAAATATTATCTTAACCAAGGCCTGCATCTCTACCCACATACTGATGCTGGTGTCGGTGATCAACTAGACTTGGGATTCAATCTTTGACCCCACAATAGCATTATCCTTCATATATTTCATGCTGAGGGGAAATTTCTCTAAAGCCCTCTTGATTTTGGATCTGACGACTGCCCTGGTGACCACCGTGGGGGGAAGCTTTGGACTCCCAGGTGGTGAAGATGCGGAAGCCTCAGACATAGTGAAGGCACATTGTTTTGAAAAATTGTAAGGCAAGGTGATCATTAGAATTCATAGATAAATAATACTCTGAGATCTAGAGATCTTACCACCGAGGCACGTCCTTTGCCTGAAAAGTTAGTTTGGGTCCAAAATCTCAAAAAGGTATATATATAATGCAGACTTAGGAAATGAACCACTATCTGGGTCTAGGGGATTCAGCACATTTAACGAAAGTAAGATGTGGGTTGGATGAAGACAAAAGACTTGGTGTCTAGAAAACTAACCATTGGAAGATGTGAGTGATGTGAGCAAAAATTTAGTTGTCAGGCCCACGTGGGCATCACATGGCTATGCAATAAATGGGGATTTATGGCGACGGCGGTGCCAACTATCTGAACATGCAAAAAGTGGAGGCCACTTGGAAAATTTTGAATGCACACATGGGACATAAATGAAACATGAAGGCCAATTGATAGAGGAGAGAGAAAAACCATCTGGTTAAAATAGGCCAAGAGCCAAGCTTCAACTAGGCGATATTTTGCCTAGAATGAGCTTGCAAACTTGGACAAAATATAGATGAAGCACGGTGAGCTCGACGTGAGACTAGATAGATACACACAAAATATACAACTAAGTACAGTAGGGCCGAAGGATATATACATGGAAAATAAAGGATATACATCATATACATCATAATTTTAGTTAAAAAAAAATGTAGAATGGCTACCCTAACAAAACAACACAAAAAATGTACAAAATATACAATATCCTACACTACATAGAGGGCAGACAACCCTTTGACAGATTCGACCCACAAGCGGGTGGTGAACCAAATGACAAGGATGCAGAGCAAAAATGCAAACAAAATGAAGAAAAAACAAAAAAAGGGGAAACACAACAACAAAAAAGTCAAAAATGAAGGAAAGAACTAGAAACACCAACCTAGAATCCAAAGAATGGAAAAAGGGAGAAGCACTAGAATGCTCTGCAACAACTTCTACCTCCAACATCACACACAGCTATTGAAGATCACTTCATTGTTACTCACTAAGTTTAGAGAAGCATGCACTTAATTCTTGCTCAAATTGCCTATGAAGTCACTCTGAAATTGCCTAAGTGTTTTATTCATAGTAACTGTGAAAATGACAGGTAAATCCTATTTATACCTAAGGTAAAAGCAAGTTACCCCTCTCTCCGCAAAATTTGGAATAGGAAAAGTTTCAGACTCTAAGCCTGGGGATTCTTTGTGACCATACCCTCTTACGAAAAGAAGACATTGTGGCAGAGAATCCTGGAGTCCGGGATCTGGCTTCTGGAAAAGAAATGACAAACTCCAGGACCGAGTCCTAGAGACACAAGGAACAAAAACACAAAACAAAACCAACACCGCGGGAAAGAAAACCTAGAGAAGGAACCAAAAGAAGCAAAGGAAAAGAAAACAAGGCAAAAGCCAAAAGCAAAACAAAACAAAAAAGGGGGACCTAACATTTTGCACACAAAATGTAGGGACGGGTATGCAGGGCATAACAAATGGTGACTATTTGGGATGAATGTCTTAGCACATTTGATAACCACAAAATCTCTATTTAGAAAAATGAGAATAAATCATTACCCGAAGCATCTTGCTTGCAAGGTGTGAAATGTCTAAGAAAATTTGGCCATACGTGACTAAAATCCATGATCCTTTCATCAGTGGTGAAGTGTGTGCTTTGGAAGGAAATCAAGCCGATGACCTCTAGGAGAAATAGAGAAGAGGCACTAAGCATGTCAAACCCCAAAGTCATCAAATTCATTTGCTTCTCCTGAATACCAGAGTTTCATCCCATTTCTTTTTTTTTTCTTATTATTTTGCTCATTTCTGGGTGGGAGGGTGGTACTTCTTTCACCATCAAGCTTAAGCTTAGCTAATTTTGATGGTGGTACTACTTTCACCCTTCCACGCACCTCAATATGCTGAATGAGGAAGGAAAAATCTAGATCCAGAAAGAATCTTTAAAAGTTTAGACTTGGGTCAACCAACTAGTACAACTGATCTACCCTCAATGTGTCCGATTACTTGTTCCTTAATTATTTATTTCACTGACTACCAGACTTCCGGGGATAAATCTGATGAAGATTACTCATAATTTGCTACCAAACTTGAAAAATAACTCCAGAGACCAGACTAATTCTGTCATGCTAACAATAGATTCTTAAGTTCACCATAGTGCCAGAGGCGCCATCCCGGAGACTAGATGTTATGCGAAGCATACCAGCCTTACAAGAGGGGAGCAAAATGTTGGAACCTGAAAAAAGGAAAGAAGAAAATGAAACAAAATTAAAATGGGTGGCCTAGGAGGACAATGGCCCGCAAGACTATTTACAAAGCAAGGCATCCCCAAATGAGGCACCGAGAAAGAAATATTTACAGGCAAGAAAGTTTACATAAAATACAACTCTGGGAAAACTAACCTTATTTGAATTAATGTTTGAGAAACTGTCCATTGATAGGCAATGGGAAAGGTTCTCCAGTCATGGTCTTGAGGTAGTAGGTATTTTCCCTACATATTTTGGAGATTAGGTATGGTCCAAGCTAAAGCCGTTGGAACTTGGTGTGCTTTCCTTTCTTTTCCTGGGCCTTGTCCCACAAAAGGACTAAGTCTAAAATCTGAAAGGAATTATATTGGGCCCTACGATAAAAATATCTTTTTACCACTACATGGTGATGCAAAAAATGTTCAAGGGCTATGTCTCGTTGCTCCTCCATCTGCACTAGATTCAGGAGCCAAACCTCCACAATGCTATCCCAGTTGTCGAATTCCTGCATAAACTACAAAACTGGGATCTGTAAGTTGATTGAGAATACTAGGTTCTGGCCATAAACTAGATGGAATGGGAATGTCCCCAAGGCAGCCTTAATTCAAATGTGATCTTCCCAGAGGGTGAATCTCAACTTTTGGTGCCAATCCCAGGGATTCTGTTCTAACAGGTGTTTGATCACTTTGAGTAAATTTTTGTTCATTGATTCAACAACACTGTTCCCCTGGGGGTAATAGTTGCTGGAGAACTTTAGAGTGATCTTCTGGTCATAGGTCCATTCAAGTAGTTGCACCAAAGAAAATTCTAGACCATTGTCAGACACTATAGCGAAGGGCATTCTGAATCTTGTGACGATGTTTTCTTCCAAGAATTTGATAACCACGTCTATCGTGTTATTTTTACAAGGTATGGCTTCAAACCACTGGGTGCAGTAATCAGTTGCAGTTAGGATGTATTAGTGGTTGGTAGATGAGTTGGGGTTTATTTTCCCAATAAAGTAAAATTCCCATTGGGCAAAAGGCCTAGCCTCAAAGACTAGTTGTAAAGGCATAACCAACTTGCGCTCACAATGTACTGCAGTTTGGCAAGTATGGCACCTCTGAACATGAGTGTAAACGTCTTTAAATATGTAGGGCTAATAGTATCTGGCCCAAAGGATCTAATGGACGGTGGTGTTAGCTGAGCCATGACCAGTCCTAAACTACCCATGGAATTCTTCAATCATTGTTGTAGCTTGGTCCCTATCAATGCACTGAAGGTACACTCCCTCATAGTTCCTGCAGTAAAGCGTAGAGTTTTTGATCATGAAGTGGGAACTTTTCATCTGCAAGGCATGACATTTTTTGGGAGGTAACCCCTCTAGGCATCTATTGTTTAACATTAAGTACACTAGATCAGTGTACCACAGGTCTTGAGTGATAGACTCCACTATGAATGTTTGACATTCTATGTGCGGAGTCTCTTCAGCCAACGCTCAACTTAGTCCCTGGCCTCAGACTATCTTTATGGGTTGCATTTCTAAGTCATATTCCTAGAGGATGGCCATCCATTTCCCCTGTCTCTCACCCAACTTGCTCTACATCAGCAGAGATTTCACAGCCTGGTCCAGGATGATAGCATGCACCTTGCTCTAGAGAATGTAATGCCGTAATTTCTTCACGGTGCAAACAAGAGAAAAGGCCTATTTTTCCAATGATGAATACCAGACTTCGGCATTCTTGAAGGGGGAGCTCATGAAAGCTATTGGTCATTCTTCCCCCTCAACCTTTTGGGTCAATACTGCCACGGCAGAATGCGGTGAAGCAAAGGAGTAAATGTAAAACGAGAGGGAGTAGTCCGGACTAGCCAGGACGGTGCCTCCATTATCGTTTGTTTAATTTGGGTGAATGCCCATTTTTCTTCAGGACTCCACTCAATTTTGGTATCCTTTTTCATCATTTCATTGAGTGGCTTTACTATCTTATCGAATCCAGTGATAAATCGCCGGATAAAGTTGATCTTTCTAAAGAAAGATTGCATTTTTTTCTTGCTGTTGGGAATTTGCAAATTTAGCAGTGCCTCAACTATCTCAGGGTCAATAGATATACCCTTCTCAGAGATAATGTGCTCGAGAAACTTCCCTTTAGTGACCTCGAATATGCACTTCTTGGGGTTGAGGGATATTCTATACCAATGACATCTCTCACAAATCTGGGCGAGGTGGGCGGAATGATCATGCCTGTCCCAGGAAAAGATGGTCAAATCATCCATGTAGATGATTATGCACCGATTCACAAGGCCCTCGAACACAATGTCCATAGCCTTTTGAAATGTGGCCCCTGCGTTAATCAAGCCAAAGGGCATCCTTCGATACGAAAAGATTCCCCACTTGGTAGTGAATGTCATTTTGTCTCTATCTTCATATTTAACCATGACTTGGTTGTAGCCAGAGTATCCGTCCAAGAAAGACATCATTTGTGACCCATTCACTATCTGCAACACCTCATCCAATGAGGGGAGAGGGTGATTATCTTTCTTGGAGGCCCTATTCAAATTTCATAAATCTACGCAAAGGCGAGTTTCAACGCTCTTCTTTCTAATAGGGACCAAATTGGCAACCCACATAGTATGCTGGATTGGAAAGATTATCCAGGCCGAAAATAGTTTTTCCACATCCTCACAAATCAGAGGCTTGATCAGTGGGTTGACTGGTCATTTCTTTTTCCAGAAAGGCTTAGCATCAGGTTTCAGGGGGATGGTATGAGTCATAATGAATGTTATATGTCTTAAAATCCTCATACCCCCATGTAATTATGTCTATATATTTCTGGAGAACCGCGAGAATCTTTTCCTTCTCCTCAGGGGAGAAGGAAGTACTGATGTGTATCATCTTTTCTTCACCGGGCTGCCCGATGTTCACTCTCTCAAATTTTCCTCCCTCAGAGGAGGATGACATCTTTTCCCAGCCCTGAGGGTCTGAGTCAAAGATACATTCAAGTGCGACCATCCCCTTCGGGATGGTGTTGGTAGGTAGGTCCATGATCCCATCATCTTCATCATCCTACCCAGTATCATCATGGTCTCATTCCTCCACTATCTGGTCCTTGAACTGACCAACATTGGCCATGAAGGCCAGGATATGTTGATCGTCCTCATAAACCTGAAAGTGGGTGACATTATCTGGAATGGACGAGGTGGGGATCATCTCAACAGAAAATCTCTAGACTCGTGAGCTGGCCATGGGCTCAAGTGTGCTGGAAAAAATAACAAGGGCATCTGGGACATAATTCCATCACCGGGGAATGAGATCAATGTTGAAGGCATCAAAATTCTCAATAAGGCTCCATGCCTAATTGCGGTATGCAACCAGCCTCTTATCATGACACATATACTGACTCTAGACTTGTTTGACAATCAAGTTTGAATCACCCAGGGCCCGGAGGTGAGTGATTCCTTTCCTTAATGTAAATAGGAGTCCAAGGACTAAGGCCTTGTACTCTGTAACGTTGTTTGTGCAGTTGAACTGTAGCCTGTAGGACACAAGGAAGGATTTTCCCTGCAGGTTAATAAATTCTACTTTGGCCCCACAGCCTTGTTTAGATTAGGACCCATCAAACTTAAGGGTCCACAGATCATTGCTCTTCGTCTAGAGTTGGGGAGATGGAGTAGTCTTTGGATTATTTTTGGTGAACTGAGGATTTTCCTCTGGAACTGATTGTGTGTGGGTGAGGTTTAATTTTGGAGGGGTTTGGGATTGAGATCCCTGGAGAGATGGCACTGAAGAAATGCTTCCAGTAGGAATACCGGGCTCCGGGGAATCAACTGTAGGTTCTTTATTTTGGAAGGTGTCAATGTGTCAGGTAGCAACAGAAAGACAAGGCTCACACTCTAGCTCTGAATACTTCTGATAATGTACCTAGTACCAAGTGTCGAACAAGAGTGTACCAGGGGTCACTATGGCACCTTGAGAGTTAACCTCAACCCTCAACTTTTCTTCTAGGTCCTGGGTTCTCTACAAGACTATGAGATCCTCTCCTGAGGTGAAATCAAACATTAAGATTTCAAGGGGTTGGTACACCCTGGGGGAAGTCTCAGAGAATAAGACCTCATTAACCATCCCAACTTCGGTAAGGGCCTACTTCATCCGGGGCTCACTTTCAACCCGAGTTTTGTTTGATTCTCCTTCCCAAGGGAGCCATAAGTGGGAAAATTCAGTTGAAAAGTATCTGTTCAAGGACTTAGACCAATTCTGAATTAATAACATCTCGTAAGTCTTTGGGATGTCCACCACCTGGATATCAATTATGCTGGCTATTCTGGGCTCCTAGATGAGCTGTATCTGGACATTCTTCAACTCACCCACCATTTTCAGAGCAATTTTGTGTAACTAGATTACTGCACCATAAGGGCATGATGTTTCCTGAAGCTCCAAAATCTACTAGGAAGTTGTATATGTTTTTGCCTTGTGTGTTTAGGCCTAGTAAGAATGGAGGATCTTCATTATTTCCCTAGAAGACGGCCGCATTGGCATCCTGAAAAGAGACAGTCTTGGGTGGGCGGGTGACAACTTTCAGGTTTCCTAAGAGTTTTAGAAGATACTTCTTCTGCTCAGGATAGTTTAGCAAAACCTCCATCAAGGTCATGGAGGTGGTGGTTTTTTCTAACACTTTTGTAATGTCAAACCTTCCTCCCGCGAATTGGTGGCTTCCCTCAGCTGGGTCTTTCTCTTGATTAGAGCTAGAACCTTTTGGAGGGACATGCCAGTCAGTTATATTGTTCTGGGGAGGAGTGTTCTTGGGAGGTGTCAGCATGTAAACTGGCCCTTTACAAGCCTAGCTCTGAGTGTTATAACTAGCCCATGGGTTGGTAAAGGCATTGGCCTTAAAATCCAGAATTGATTCATCAAAGAATCCTTGCAACTTGGATTCTTCTTCATCTTCTCTGGAGGATCCGAAGAAGATGGTCTCATAGGTGAATGCACCATGAGTTGGCTCTTACACAGGATGCTCTAGGGGAGTAGGGTCAGATGCTTGTTGTCTATCCAGCTGGGAGATCATGATGACCTTCTCTAGCGTGGTGCAGTTTACCTCATTGTGGGAGCCTGTGTCATGAAATCTAAACTAATTAGTCATGGGATGGAAGTCTGCAACTGGTGTGAAATGGGATGGTCTAGTATTAGCTTGATTGGTATTTTGGTTTGGAGGTGGACCTCCGGTGTTTGCGTTATTATTTCATTGCTCTTGATTGGGCTGAGGCCCATTTTTTAAGTTTCTTCCTCCAACATTGTTGTTCCGTTGGCCAAAGAAAATATTCCCTCTCTGGAAATTGGAGTTCTGGGGTGTATAAGACCCCTCTTTTAGTTGACCCATGTCCACAGTTAGGGTGTACAACATTCGCTTGAGGGAATCAACCTCGATGGTCAATTGAGTGTGTGTTACAATGTGATAGTTGTTGTTGGTTCCCTAGGAAGGTAGCAATATTTTCCAAAGTTGAGGCTGAAAATCCTCCAACCATGGATGACTGGAAGAAAGGCACTCTGTCTGGTTGTGTTTGCTATTGTTGGCTCTGCTACGGCTGGTTCCATGGGAAAGATTCGAGACCCAGTATTGTTTGATTCTGTGATGGATAAATGTACTAGGCCTGCTGGTCTATCAACGGTGGTGGGGGATTCATGGCCATCGCGAGGGCACCCACTGCCAGATTAGGGTTGTATCCCCAAGCATATGCAGTTCTTCCAGGGATCATGTTTAATGGTGTACTCTACCCAATCCCGCCCAAGGATTTGTTGAGGCCACGGGACAGCTCTACGGCTAGTTTGTAAACTTTCTCCAAAGTATCCCGATCATCTAGGGCATTTTTTCTCCTAAGGAGAGTGGCAACGAAGGGATCCATTGTGTTGAGATAGGTCTGTATAGTTACTTTCATGGATGGGATGAAAGGGCCCGTGCACCGCTTCAAGGCACGTTGGAACCGGTGATTAAATGTTGTAAGGGGTTCATTTGGTGCCTTTCTGATGGAAATGAACTGGCTATGGGACCAAGATGGGTCCATGTGTACGTGAAAGGTAGCCAAGATGGAATCCTCCATGTCCTACCAACTATTGATGGAGTTGGTGGGAAGGTTAAGGTACCAGTTCAGTTCACCCTGTCCCAGGGACAGGGGAAACATCCAGTCACAACATCTTCATATTGGATTTGGTGTCGGTTCATAGAATCTTTGTATTCCTGCAAGTGTTCCTCTGCAATTTGTGAGCCTAGGTGTTCATATCATGGGAAAATATTTTCCAGGTGCGAGGGTAAATAATTGGTTGCACCCGAAAAAGTTCCCATAGGGGACTCGGTATTTCCAAAATATGCAGCCATTTGGGGAGCTAAATTTTGAGTAGGTTGAATGTTGATTCCCCAAATTATCTGGGAAGTTTGGATATTTTGTGGTACACTAGACCCCCAGACAATGGTGGCTAGTGCAATTTTTAGGGTCTACTTCTTTCAAGAAGGAGGCTTGAGTTTGACAAACCTTCCGGGATCAGGGGCTGATCTAAGGATTCTTTCAAATTTTGCTGGGAAGAAAGACCCATTCCCGCTAAAGGCTTGACTCCTAAAAATATGGCTTGGGGAACCCTCAAGAGGTGTAAAATCAGAATCCTTAGAGGGGGAAAAGTTCATGCCCTCCTTTTAGTGCTAGTTTCTATTGACGGGACTTTTGTGACCAGGTTTTCCAATAGAGGTAAGTTGTCACCGGGTACCGGGGTGCCGACCAACTTTGCCTGTAAAGCTTGTCTGGGGAAATGAGATTCCCCAGGCCTCCAAGCACGTGAGAGTCAGGTCTTGATAGTGCAGGGCTCGGTTGGGAGATGTGACTATTTTAAGAGGGGGATAGTTTTTTATCTTCAACTCGTCAACTCCATGGATTCAGGTGAGTGGGGTTTCCCCCAAGCATGTTTCCACTTAGAAAATAAACTTAAAAAGATCCTGCAGAGTTAGAAAGATTTCATCTACCTTTAGTTATACTAAACATTCAAGACATCAACAATTCTCTAACATGCTACACTAAATACCAAAGAAATATACAACCATCAGTTCATATTTTATTAGTAGCAAAGGAAAGGAGGTCGTTAATCTATTTTTAGTATCAAAGCAAAGGACATGAAGAACACAATGCATAAAATACCATTAACCTAGAAGACATAATGCCAACAACATCATTAAGAGAATTCCTACTTCTTCATTAACATCTCTTCCAGCAAGCACTGGTGCATGTTACAATGGTGGCTCCAGGGGAGCATCTAACTAATGAAAGCTTAGAGACTATGGAGCATTGAGCTCTACAGCTAAGAACTGAGAAAACCAAATTGCTATTAACTATGGACTATAAAATTATCAATTTCATTGACCCTTGGAATGAGGCGGGACTTATTACTTATACACATCTTTTGATCTAAACCTAACTCTAACTTATGTTACACTTTACAATAAAATACATTATCTAGTGGCCGGTACTACCTGCACCACTCTACAAAAGACCTTGAGACAGAAAAGGCCTGAGATGTTAGAGGAATAAGACAAGAAGGATGGAGTGGAAGAATTGGCCTCAAGATGAGAGCTAAGAAGAGGAAGGAATAAATCCAATCCCTTGGGGATCGAGGCTACATGCCTTATAAATTGGAAAAGTGGTACCCTATCTCTGATGCACCAGGTGTATCTCTGAAGCAGCACCTTGGGAAGACCATCTGTCAGAAACCTCCTGTCAAGTTGACGTGCCTTGTTGCAGTTCACCCACCTTCTAACAACCTTTATTAACTGCCTTGAAAGTGACCAGTCAGCCTTGGGGACCGGGACACAGGTCACATAAAGAATATAAAATGTAGGATCCGTAATTGCGAGATCTAGGAACTTGCATTCCAAAAGAATAAAGAATACAAAACATTTTCCCTGAAATTTTTCTCCAGCTCCCGGAGAACCTCTATTGTTGTTTGTTTTCATTGTAGGTCTGGAGGAGATGGGAAATCCCATCTTCATCGATGTCTCTAAGGCCAGCCCACTGGTACTTGGCCACCTCAATCTACTCTCCCAGGTCCAGAATATTTTCCTTAAATTCTTCAGCCATCTTTGCTGCATCATGACCTTTGAGCACCATGTGAGTTATTTGCATCATTTTTTCTCTGTTTATCCCCTCCAGGGTTTAATACCTTGATTCCATTAATTCATCAAACTTCCCCAAAACATATTCCTCTAGTGTGCATGTGTTGGTGCTAAACGGATCAGCTCTGGAGACCTTCAAAATGAAAGACTTGTATAAATTGAAAGCATATTGGACTGCATTGACCTTATCATGTAAGATCCCCACTAGTTTCTTGATAACCCCCAATGTGAGGTCAAGTCTGGAGTGCTAGGTCCTTACAAAATCAAATGATTCTTCTCCTAAAATTCTAGTCCTAGAGACAATCTCCTCTCCGAGGCCAATGAGCTCTTCTAACTCAACCTTCCATGCCTCATAATTCTCAATATCTCCCTCCCATATGGAGATGGTAGAGTGGGCCTGGTGTAGGACATGGTGGGCTGCATATAGATCCAGGATTGTGGACACCAGGAAATGTCAGACATTTCTCATCTATTAGGAAACCCATTCATCAACCGCTTGGGCCTTTCTCTTCATCGCCCATAATGAGTCTATATCACTTTGAGGAAGTGGTGCATCTGACGTAGAGGCCCCTGGAGGAATAACGCTAATGGGCTGGGCCAGCTCAGTCATCAGTCCCATGAGGTTTGCATTTTTCTCCTTCTCTACCTTGAACTTTTGGGCCTCTTTCTCGTAGCGAGCCTCCACTGCCTTGGATGCTTCTTTCAACAGGTTTAATTCACTTTGTTTTCCTCTCTTCCCCAGCAACACCTTTGTGACATCGTAATATCTGGCTTTAGCCATTGCCTCATCCACATCTGGGGAAGGTGTCATGATTACTATGACTATTTCTCTGCCTGGCTCAGTCCAAAGAGTGTGGAATATCTAGGCTTTCTTAGTGTTTGGCAGGTTTTGTGCTTGAGCCATCATTTCTGCCAAAGAAAGATGGGCTTTGGGTGTTGTTGGGGCCTTTCTATTTCAAGATTCCACCAACCACTATGGCGGTAGGGGTGGCTTTGCAGCCAAAATTTGTTCATGTGATTTCTCCCCAGGTTCTTATTGTACCCCTTCAATAGTATGAGCCTCATCTGGCTCCTTCCCTATATCTTCTGACTCACCAGTGACATTTTCTCCGGTGATGCCTGCATCTTTTTCCCTGCTGTCTATATCCTTTGCAATATTTGGATCTTTATTGGTTGCCCCGAGGTTCTCTTCTTCATCTTGTCACTGCTCTTCCTCAACCCTTGTGGCTGGGATGTTCTCTTCTATTGGTATATATTTTGGTAGTGGGGGAGGCAACGGGACATGATTTATTGTTTGGGCCACAGTGATTACCTCCCTAAATTTTACCTTTGGGAGTGGTGTCTAGAACATGGCAGTTGGGGTCACGATTGTTCCCATAGGTCCAGTTTCCCCAGCCAATGCCATTTGTTCATTTTGCATCTATTGGCCTAAAACTCCCATAACCTATATTTCTGGGACTACGGAGGTATTCTTCTATCCTAGCACCTTTTCTTCTTCCATTTGTACTTCCTGTTCCTGCGCAGGTTCCTACTCTGGAGCTTCCTCCTGCGTGGAAATTTCTTCCTCTGACTGTGCGAGGTCTCCCTACAAATTTCCAAACTCATCAGTTCTAAATATATCATAAAATTCTTCATGGCAGGGAGGATTTTTTGGGATGTGGACGTGCTCTGGTTCTTTCTCTAGCTCCAGAGAGTTGGAAGAAATGATCTATACTTCTAGGATGTGCGGCATCGCAAGCTCCAGTTCTGCCCTTGGTTTTGGATTGACCTTTTCTTTTGCCTCATAACCAAAGGAGGCCCCACATCCCTTAGGGTCACTTTCTCTTCTTCCACCCCCATTCATGTCACTCTGACCATCAATGCTACTAGTGAAGGGGAAGAGGGAGGACGGACAAGTCCGGTCATGAGCACCGAAGTGGCCAACCATGTGATCAATTTATCTCTCATCTGCTGGGAGGCTGCCAGTGTCTGCTTTAGTTTCTCTTTTATGGGGGTCTCATGTAGGGTTGGATTTTCCATTATTCCCTTTCCTTTATCCCCTCCTTGTAAAGAGGTTTCGGCCCTGAAAGTCAGCTTTTGTACCATCGGGCCAACTCTTTGGGTGCTCCCGAGGTATACCCTCTTAAAGTATTTGTGGCTACACTCAACCATGTTGCGAGTGATGTATTTAATGGTAGGCCCCTACTTGGCATTCCAATCTACTGATGGGAGGGCCATCTTATCAACTCTACTTGCCTTATACTGGGGATCTATTGTGGGGCTGGTGTCTGAGAAGTCATCCAAAAAATTTTGGAGCTTCAACCTTTCCATCATTCCCATGGTCGTTCAAACGTAATGCCAGCTCTGAACTTCAACATCATCCTGGAAATCTTCCCAAAAGTCCTCCATGTGAAATCAGTGGGGCTCTAATACCTGGGGAAGTTCCAATGCAATTTTTCCAAGCGGATCAAATTTCTTCCATGCTAGATAAAATTATGCCAAGTTTAGGCTCTTCAGTTTGTTGTCTGCCTCCTTGGCTGTGGCCAGACTGCACGAGTAATTCCCACAAGTGATTGGGAATGGAACATTCACCACCTTCGTTAGCATGTATAAGGAATGCAACTCCAACATTTTTCTACAATATTCTCAGAGGATTATATTGTTCCCACAATGTTTGGGAAACAAGTAAGGTTTCCCAGAGAAGGCGGTTATCCGAATATAGGTATGTTGTTGGAATTGGATGTAGTAATGGCCATAACTTCTAACGAGATCCATTTCCTCCTTGGAGAGGTGGTACCTGAAATCTCAGGTAGGCATGAGCAGATTGTAGTAGACAAAGGCATCGTGCACCTGCTAGAAGCTACGGAAACTAGCCTCTCATTGAATTTCTGGGAAATAATCCCAGGGAGGCTTTTGACCTGGGCTGATCCCAAGTACACCAGATGTGAGCAGCCTATTAGTGACGGGTTGTTGCTGTGCTAAGGCCCAGAGAACATAAGAGGTCATATAGAATTTTTGAATCTGGGCCACCTGAAGGAACTGAGAGTCTACATGATTAGAAATAATGGCGGCCCAATCAACGTATTTCTCGCCGGTGGAGATGCCAAGCAAAAAGTAGTACATCCACCCTAAGAATTCTTGCACATGGGGTTTCCTAAAGATCTGACATAGTTCTATAATCCCCATTTGGATACTTTCTTTAAAATCAGATTGGGAGATCTCTAATTTCACTTTTTTGGGGTCCTTCCTCAGATTCTTGAACCAATGGTTATTCATATATTGCCAGGCCATGACCTCCAGCTGCTAAAATTGTGCCAAAGCATCAGATCTGGTAACGACGGCTGAGTTATCAAACTGTGGAATCTCCAAACCTGCCCAAAAAGTGGTGGCATCGAGAGACACCATGGGGGTGGGATATCCATTCAGGACCGGGGTGGTGAGCATGATGGCCTAGATAGAGGAGTTGTAATATGCCCCAAGGGTGAGAATAAGCTTTGGGGCCTATACTGAGCATGGGAAACAAGCGGCCTTCAAGATCCTATAATCCTGGACGCTGATCACCAATGGATCCCCAGACTGTCATTGAATAAATATTATCTTAACCAGGGCCTACATCTCTGCCCACATATCGATGTTGGTGTCGATGATCAACTAGACTTGGGATTCAATCTTTGACCCCACAATAGCTTTATCCTTCAGATATTTCATGTAGAGGGGTATTTTCTCTAAGGCCCTCTCGATTTTGGATTTGACGACTGCCCTGGTGACCACCGTGGGGGGAAGTGTTGATGGGGTTTTGTTGACTGAGTCCACCAACAGTCATAAGTTGTCACCGGATACCCGAGGTACCAGCCAACTCCACCTGCAAAGGTTTTTTTGAGGAAATGAGATTCCCTGGGCCTCCAAGCACCTAGGTGTCAGGTCTTGACGGTGCGGGGCTCAGTTTGGAGAAGTGACTATTTTTGAGGGGGATAGCTGGTTTCTTCAACTCATTCTCTCTGGGGATTTAGGAAGGTGAGATTTCTCCAAGCATTCTTCACTTAGCAAATAAACTAAAAAAGATCCTGCAGGGTTAGAAATGTCTCATCTACCTATGGTTATGCTTCAACATTCAACACATCAATAATACTTTGATATACTACACTAAATACTGAAGAAATGCACAACCATCAGTTCATATTTTATCAGTAGCAAGGGGAGAGAGGTCATGTTATGCCCTGCATCCCCATCCGTACATTTTGTGTGCAAAATGTTGGGTCCCCCCCCCTTTTTTTTTTCTTTTTTTTTGTTCTTGCTTGTGGCTTTGCCTTGTCTTTTTTTCCCTTTTGTTTTCTTTCTCCAGGGTTTTCTTCCCCATTGTTGTGTTTTGTTTGTTTGGTTTTTGTCTCTAGGACTTCGGTCCCGAAGGTCGTTCTTTGTTGGGAACCGGACTCCCGACTCCAGGATTCTTTGCCACGATGTTCTTAAGGGTGCTGTCGTGAGGAATCCCCATTCCCGGGGTTCGGAGGTTTGCTTGTTCGAAGATTTCTGAAGGGAGGTGGATTACCCTTTTTACCACAGGTATAAATAGAACTTATCTGTCACTTTCAGATTTACTGCGATTAAAACTTTCGAGCACTCAGAGCGATCTCAGAGCGATTAACAGAGCAATTTTCAGAGAGTTAGCGATAATCAGTGCTTAACACCTCTATCCTTCTCAAGCAATTGTGAGTGCTTTATGGTGGCAGTTGTGACCATCTGACGAGCTAAAGCTATTGCAAAGGTCCCATGGTAACTCCTTCCTTTCCTCCCCCCCTCGGCATTCTCAGGTTGGTGTTTCTATTCCTGCCTTTTTGTTTTCTTCTAGTTTGTTTGGTGTTTCTTTTGCCTTGCTTTCATTTGTCATCTTTCTATTTTGTCTGTCTTCTATTTTCTAGTTTTGCTGCCCGTTGGTTGGTCGGCTCTGCCAGAGGGTTGTCTACTCTCTACGCAAAAGTGGTCAGTTTGTAAAATATATAGATAGATGTATATACTTTGCCTTGCCTGGTTTCTTATAGACGTCATTCTGTGTTGTATATTTGTGTATACTTGGTGTATATATCCCCCTATTCCCATATATATATCCCTCAGCCTTCATGTATATCCTTCCAGGTGGCTTGACAAGTTGGTCGAGTCACTTGTGTTTCTAGTTTTCCACCCATGAACTCGTTTCAAGGCAGAAAACCACCTGTTTGAAACTCGGCTATTGGCCGGTTTCAAACAGGCAATTTTCTCTCTCTTCCATGAAACCAGTTAGACCCTCATTTATGTCCCATGTGCATAATCAATTCCAGCCAAGTGGCCTTCACTTTTCACGCGTTCGGACAGTTGGCTCCGCCGTCATCGCCATAACTTCCATTTAATACCTATGCATCTGGCGCCCACGTGGGCTTGATGGCTTACCTTTTTACACGTCCTCACCAACACTTACTTCTCTGGGCTCTGGGTCTCCTACCGTCATCCATCCCGTGTCTTTACCAAGTGTGATAAAATCCCTAGACCCGGATGTTTAATAAAATCTTAAGTTTTTGATGCATTCGCTTTTCGGCTATTTTTGAATGAAACTAACTTTTTAGGAAAAGCAAGCATCACGGTGGTAAGATCTCTGAACCCCAGAATATTTATTTAATTAATACATTCTGATGGTTGTTTTGCCTTGCAGGTTTCTAAAGTTCATTTCCCAAGTATGTCTAAAGCATCTGCATCCTCTCCACCCAGAAGTCCAGAACTACCTTCCGCGGCAGCCACCAGGGCAGCCGTAAAGTCCAACATGGAGAAGGCCTTGGAGAAGATGCCCTTGACTATGAAGTTCTTGCAAGACAATGTCATTATGGGCTCAAAGATCGAGTCCAAAGTCAAAATTATCACCGACACTAGCGTTAGAACATGGTCGGAGATGTAGGCCTTGGTAAAAATAATGTATATCCAGCGACAGGCTAGAGATTAGCTAGCAATCAACATCAGGGACTCTGAAATCCTCAAGGTGGCTTGTTTCCCATGCTCTATGAAATCTCTAGAGCTTATCTTGACACTGGCCACCAACTACAACTCTTTTGTTCACACTATTATGTTCGCGGCTGCAAAACCAACCGGATACCCTACTCCCCTAGTATTCCTTGACCCAGTCACATTCCAGGCGGGACTGGGAATCCCACAATTCACCAAGGCCTTAGTGGTTACAAGGACAGATCCTTTGGCCCAATTCACATAGCTGGAGGATGCCACCCGAGTATATATGAATACCCATTGGCTCAAGGCTCCAAAAAAGGACCCTAAAAGAATGAAGATAGAAATTCCCCGCTCCAAGCTCAAGGAGAGCATTCAGATGGGAATGATAGCATTGGCCCGGGTCTTTGGGAAGCCCTCTGCCCAAGAGTTTTCTAAATGGATATATTAATTCCTCCTTGGAATCTCCACCAAGGGAGGATACTTCGACTGGGCAACAATAATTTCCAACCATGTCAATTCCCAGTTCCTTCAACTGAACAGGAAGAAGAAATTCTACATGTTTTCCTATATTTTCTGGGCCCTAGCACAGAAATGGCCCCACACCCATGGCCTACTTATAGATGGCCTACTCAGGATTGGCCTTAGACAAAAGGCATCATGGGACCATTTCCCACAAGTTCTATGGGAGGCCTGCTTCCCCAATTTTTGTCGGGTAAATGACGCATTCGTTTATTATCATCTCCTTACACTCACTCGGGACGCTGGACACCGCCTATCCTTAGAGGCGATGAATTTGGTCCATAGTTATGGACATTATTATATTTAGTTCCAACAACACACCTACATTAGGGTCACTGACTTCTCTGAGAAACCCTACTTGTTGCCCAAACACTGTGGGGACAAGATCGTGCTCTTGGAATACTGCAGGCAGATAATGGAGGTGCATACCCTCTTTGCCTTGAAAAATATACCCAACATTCCATTCCCAATCACCTGCAAGAACTACACATGCAGCCTGGCCAGTGCAAAGGAGGTGAACAATGAGTTGAAATGTAAAAACTTGGGAGAGTTTTATTTAGCGCGGAAAATTTTTGATACGCATGGAAAGATTGCAACGGCACTGCCCTGGGCTTCAAAGCCCTATCACATCCATATGGAGGATTTTTGGGTAGATTTCCAGGATAATGTGGAGGTGCGGAGTAGGCACTACGTCAGAATGACAATCGGCATGATGCAAAAGTTGAAGCTCCAGAGGTTCCCGACGGACTTCTCATATGCCGCCCCCACTACCGACCCCCAGTACAAGGAAAAGGGGATCGACAAAAGGACTCTTCCACCAGTAAATTGGGATGCCCAGGAAGGGCCCATAATTAAGGACTTCACTTGAGAAGTGGTCGAGCGAAGTTATGCCTATTTGAAGAAGGTGTGCCCCAGAAGTACCCGTCGAGCAGCCCAACCGGCACCAAAATTAACTCCGGGGGCCAGGACTTCTTCGCAGAGAGATGATAAGGGTAAAGAGATAGATACAACCCCTCTTGCGCAAGAATTCCCCATCAAAGAATAGATAAAACAATCAGTGGCAGCCTCCTAGCAGATGAGGAGCAATTAATAACACGGTTGGCCACTCCACTACTCATGGCTGGGCCAATTTGTCCCTCTTCCTCCCCGTCGCTGGCAGCCCTAAAGGTGAAGGCAACGGGGGTGGATCCCATGGAAGTGGCAGCAATAAGGGATGCGGGGCCACCTTTGGTTACCCAAAGAAAGAAGTGGCTTACTAAAAAGCATAAGGCAGAGCCGGGGTTGGAAGCATCCCAAGCCCAACAAGTAGAAATCCTCTCTTCCAGTTCCCCAGAGCCGGAGAAGGAAATAGAGCCTGCAGAAGTCCCGGCTAGTCCCCCTCTGCAAGGGTAATTTGATGATGTTTTTGCAGCCGATGAGTTTGGAAACTTGCAGGGGGACAACAGACAAGCAGGGACAGAAGTCCCGGGGGCAGAACCAGAAGCTACAGAGCAAGGAGCTCCTGAACAAGAGCCTGCATAGGAACAAGAAAAGTAGGTAGAAGAGAAAGAGCCAGAGCTGGAGATTGCCTCCGGGGCTCAAGCGATGCAGGGTCCGGGAGTGGACCAACAAAAGTAGGGTGAACAAATGGCATTTGTTGGGGGAACTGGACCTTTAGAAATAACTGTAACCCCAACTGCCAAGTTCCAGGGGCCACTCCCAGGAGCAACCTTTTGGCAGGTGATTATCGCAGCCCAAACTCTAAATCTCAGCCCAACACCTCCCCTACTGCCAAAAGATGTACCAACAGAGGAAGAAGCCCTGGCAGTAGAAGAAGAAAAGAAGGAAGAGCAGCATGAAGAAGAAATCCCCGAGGAAGCCTACCAAAGTTGAGACATTAATGAACAAGGAAGGATTCTGTGTAATGATGTTGTTGGAATTCCTACTTCTGAGTTAATGGTATTTCATGTTTTATGTTCTTTATGTCTTCTACTCTGATATGTTAAAATAGATCAACGACCTCTTTACTCTTACTACTGATAAAATACTAGCTGGTGGTTATGCATTTCTTAGTTATTTAGTGTAGTATGTCAGAGTATTATTGATGTTCTAGACGTTTAAACATGACTATAGTTAGATGAAGTGTTTTTAACCCTGCAGGATCTTTTTCATTTTATTTGCTAAGTGTAGAATGCTAGGGGAAACCTTACCTTATTGAATCTCTGGAAAGAGTGAGTTGAAGAAACTAGCTATCCCCTTCAAAAATAGTCACTTCTCCCAACCGAGCCCTGCAACGTCGTGACCCGACACCCAGGTGCTTGAAGGCCTGGGGAATCTATTTTCCCCGGACTACCTTTGCAGGCAGAGTTGGCTGGTACCTTCAGTACCCGGTGACAACTTATGACTATTGGTAGACTCGGTTAGCAAAACCCCGTCAACAGAAAATGGCGCTAGAAGGAGGGCATGAACTCATCCCCCTCCAGAGATTCTAATTTTACACCTCTTGAGGGTTCCCTGAGTTATAGTTTTAAGAGGCAAGCCTTCAACGGGATTGGGTCTTTCTCCCCAATGAAATTTGAAAGAGTCCTTAGGTCTGCCCTAAACCCTGGAAGGTTTGTCGAACGAGCCTCCTACTCGAAAGAAACGGACCTCGAAAATCATACCAGCCACTATTGTCTGGGGGTCTAGCATACCTCAAAATACCCAAACTTCTCAGGCAATCCTGGGAACCAGTGCCCAAACTACCCAACATATAGTTCCCCCAATGGCCGCATATTTTAGAAACACCAGGTCCCCAATGGGAACTTTTCCGGGTGCAATCAATGACTTACCCTTTCACCTGGAGAAGATCTGCCCATGATATGAGAAATTAGGCTCACAAACCGTGGAAGAGAATTTACAGGCATACAAGGATGCCATGAACCGACACCAGATCTAGCATGAAGATGTTGTGACTTAGATGTTTCCCTTATCTTTAGGACAAGGCGAGTTGAACTGGTACCTTAACCTTCCTGCCAACTCCATAAATAGTTGGTAGGACATGGAGGATGCCTTCCTGGTTGCCTTTCGCGTGCATGTGGACCCAACCTGGTCCCATAGCCATTTCATATCCATCAAGAAGATACCCAATGAACCTCTTGCAGCATTCAACCATAGGTTCCAGCGTGCCTTGAAGCGGTGCACGGGCCCTTTTATTCCATCCCCAGAAGTAACCATACAGACTTACCTTAACGCAATGGATCCTTTTGTTGCCACTCTCCTTTCAAGAATAACCGCCGTGGGTGACCGGGACACCTTGGCAAAAGTTTACAACCTAGATTTAGAACTATCCCATGTCCTCAACAAATCCCCAGGCAGGATTGGGTAGAGTACGCCCTTCAACATGGTCCCCGGTGGAACTACGTATGCCAGGGGGTACAACCCCGATTTGGCAATGGGTGCCCCCTCGATGGTGATGAATCCTCCGCCACCCCTGATAGACCAGCAAGCCTAGTACATTTACCCGACGCAGACCCAGACGGTGCCAGGTCTAGAAACTTTCCTTTGAAATTAGCTGCAGCAGGCACAATAGTCTCATACACAACCGCTCGGAGTGCCCTTCTTTCAGTCATCTATGACTGGAGGATTGTCGCCCTCGACTCTGGCTAATACTGCTGCCTTCCTGGGAAACCAACAACAACTGTCACATTGTGACACCAATACTCAGTTGACCGCCAAGGTTGAATCCCTTTGGCGAATGTTGTTGACCTTGACAATGGACATGGGACAACTGAGGGCAGGGTCCTACGCACCCCAGAATTCAAATTCCTAGAGGGGAAACATTTTCTCTGGCCAACGAAACAACAACACCGGAGGAAGAAAATTCAACAACGGGCCTAGGCTTAATCAAAAGCAATGGAATAATAACGTGAACACTGGAGGCCCACCTCTGAACCAAAACACCAGCCAAAATGGTGCTGGACCATCACATTTCACACCAGTTGCAGACTTCCAGCCCATGACTAATTGGTGTAGATTGCATGACATGGGTTCACACAACGAGGTGAATTGTGCCACCTTGGAGAAAGTCATCATGATCTCCCAGCTAGATAGGAAGCAGTCGCATGATACCACCCCTCTAGAACCTCCTGCCCAAGAGCCAACCCACAGTGCCTTCACTTGTGACACCATCTTCTTTGAAACTTTCAGGGAAGATGAAGAAGAATCTGAACTACAGGGATTCTTTGATGAATCTATCCCACCCTTCGAGGCCAATGCCTTTACCAACCCGCAGACTTCATATAATACTCAGAGTCAAGTTGGTAAAGGACCAGCTTACACGCCCACACCTCCTATTAAAGACACTCCTCCTCCTCAGCATAACATGACTAACCGACCCGCTCCTCCAAAAGGTCCTAGCTCTAAACAAGAAAAATATCTAGCCGAGGAAAATCACTAGTTTCTGGGAGGAAGATTTGAAATTATGAAGGCGTTAGAACAGACCACCACCTCCATGACCTTGATGGAGGTTTTGCTAAACTGTCCCGAGCAGAAGAAGTCTCTTCTGAAACTCCTGGGGAACCCGGAAGTTGTCAGCCGCCTGCCCAAGACTGTCTCATTCAAAGATGCTAATGCAGCCATCTTCCGGGGGAACAATGAGGATCCTCCCTTCCTACTAGGCCTGAATATCTAAGGTAAAAATATACATAATTACCTAGTAGACTCTGAAGCTTCAGGTAACATCATGCCCTTATCCATTTGTCAGAAGCTCGGATTCCATCCCACCCCATCTAATGGTGCAGTGATCCAACTGGATAAGACTGCTATAAAAATGGTGGGGGAATTGAAGAATGTTTGGATATAGCTTATCCAAGACCCTAGGATAGCCAACATAATTGACATCCAAGTGGTGGATATCCCAGAAACTTACGGGATGTTATTAAGTCAAAATTGGTCTAAGTCCTTGAATGGATACTTTTCAACCAACTTCACCCATTTATGGCTTCCATGGGAAGGAGAAGCAAGTAAGAGCCAGGTCGAAAGTGAACCTCAGATGAAATAGGCCCTTACCGAGGTTGGAAGGGTCAATGAGGTCTTTTTCTCTGAGACTTCTCTAGGGGTGTACCAACCCTTTGAAATCTTAACATTTGATTTCATCCCCGGAGAGGATCCCGCAGTGCTGCAAAGAGCCTGGGACCTAGAAGAAAAAATGAGGGTTGAGGTTGACTCTTAAGGTGCCACAGCAACCCTTGCCACACTCCTATCTAACACTTGGTGCCAAGTACACTATCAGAAAAATTTAGAGCTTGAGTGTGGGTCGTGTCTTTCGGTTGCTAATCGACACCTTGATACCTTCCAGAATAAACAACATGTAACTGATTTTCCAGGGCCCAGTGTTCCTACGGGATGCACTCCTTTGGTGCCGTCTCCCCGGGAATCCTAAATCCAAACACCTCCAGAGGTAAATTCTACATTCACGCCAGTAGTTCGGGAGGGAGTCCTCCCAAATCTCCCAAAAGCAATCCGAAGACTGCTCCCCCTCCCCAACCCCAGATTATGAATAATGACTTGTGGACCCTCAAGTTCGTTGGGTCCCGATCCAAACATGGCTCCGGGGCTGGGGTAGAACTAATCAACCTGCAAGGGAAGTCCTTTCTCGCGTCCTACAGATTGTAGTTTAACTGTACAAACAATGTCACAGAGTATGAGGCTTTGGTCTTTGGACTCTTATTTGCTTTAAGGGTGT
This sequence comes from Thuja plicata, assembly GCA_018584345.1. Classification (NCBI taxonomy): domain Eukaryota; kingdom Viridiplantae; phylum Streptophyta; class Pinopsida; order Cupressales; family Cupressaceae; genus Thuja; species Thuja plicata. The sequence goes on from MU226250.1 coordinate 869,432, forward strand.
CACCCGCCTTTGGGCTCTAGGTGATTCAGAGTTGATTGTTAAACAAGTCCAGAGTCAATAAACATGTCATGACAAAAGGCTAGCCACATACCGCAATCAGGCTTGGAGCCTTATTGAAGATCTCAATGCCTTCATCATTGACCTCATCCCTCGGCGACGGAACTATGTCCCAGATGCCCTCGCCATTTCTTCCAGCACACTTGAGCCAATGGACGGCTCGCAACTCTAGAGATTTTTAGTTGAGATGGTCCCTACCCCGTCTATTCCAGATAATGTCACCCACTTTCAGGTTTTTGAGGACAATCAGCATATCCTGGCCTTCATGGTGAATGTTGGTGTTTGAAAATTAGATAGTGGAAGAACGAGACCATGACAATACTAGGCAGGGTCAGAAAGACGATGGGATCATGGACCTACCTACTAACACCATCCCAAAAGGGATGGTTGCACTAGAATGAATCTTTGACTTGAACCCTCGGGCTTGGGAGAAGGTGTCATCCTCCTCTAAGGGAGGAAAGTTTGAAAAGATTAACATCGGCCAGCCCGGTGAGGAAAAGATAATTCACATTGGTACCTCCTGTTCCCCTGAGGAAAGGGAGAAGATTCTCACGGTTCTCTGAGAATACATCGACGTAATTGCCTGGGGTTATGAAGACTTGAAAACATATGACACATCCATCATGACCCATACTATTCCCCTGAAACCTAATGCTAAGCCCTTTCGGCAAAAGCAAAGACTGGTCAAGCCCCTAATAGAGCCTCTAATTTGCCAAGAGGTAGAAAAACTGTTGTCAGCCCAGATAATCTTCCCAATCTGGCACACTATGTGGGTTGCCAACCTCGTCCTTGTGAGAAAGAAGAATGGTGAGATACACCTTTGCATGGATTTCCAAAACTTAAACATGGCCTCCAAGAAAGATAATCACCCTCTCCATTCGTTGGATGAGGCGTTGTAGATAGTGAATAGATCCCAGATGATGTCCTTCTTGGATGGATACTCTGGATATAACCAGGTCATGGTTAAGTATGAAGACAGAGAGAAAATGATGTTTACCACCAACTGGGGAACATTTGCATACAGGAGAATGCCCTTTGGTCTGATCAATGCAGGGGCTACATTTCAAAAGGCCATGGACATTGCATTCGATGGCCTTGTGAATCGGTGTATAATCATCTACATGGATGATTTGACCATCTTCTCCCAGGATAGGCATGACCATCTCGCCCATCTCGCTCAGATCTGCAAGAGATGTTGTCGGTACAGAATATCCCTCAACCCCAAGAAGTGCATATTCAGGGTCATCGAAGGGAATTTGCTCAGGCATATTGTCTCCGAGAAAGGCATATCCATAGACCTTGATAGAGTTAAAGCATTGCTAAACTTACAAATGTCTGGCAGCAAGAAAGAGATGCGATCCTTCTTCGGAAAGATCAACTTCATCTGGTGATTCATCACGAGATTCACAGAAATAGTTAAACCGCTCAATGAGATGATGAAGAAGGATACCAAGATTGAGTGGAGTCCTAAAGCAAAATGGGCGTTTGCCCAGATCAAACAGACAATAACGGAAGCACCTGTTCTGGCTAGTCCAGACTATTCCCTTCCATTTTACATTTACTCCTTTGCTTTGTCACATTCTGTCATGGCAGTGTTGACTCAAAAGGTTGAAGGGGAAGAACAACCAATAGCTTTCATGAGCTCCCCCTTCAAGAATGCCGAAGTCCAATATTTATCACTGGAAAAGCAGGCCTTTGCTCTAGTTCACACTGTAAATAAATTCCAACATTATATTCTCCAGAGCAAGGTATATACTATCATTTCAAACCAGGCCGTCAAGTCTCTGCTGATGCAGAATGAATTGGGTGAGAGACGGGGGAAATGGATGGCCATCCTCCAGGAGTATGACTTAGAAATGCAGCCCATGAAGATAGTCCAGGGCTAGGTACTAAGTCAAGCGATGGTAGAAGAGACTCCCTGGATAGAATGTCAAACTTACATAGTGGAGTCCATTACCCAAGACCCATGGTATACCGATTTGGTATATTTGTTACTAAATAATAAATTCCCATAGGGATTACCTCCCCACAAACGTCGCACCCTGTGGATGAAAAGCACTCACTTCATGATCAAAAACTCCATGCTCTACCATAGAAACTATGAGGGAGTGTACCTCTGGTGCATCGACAGAGACCAAGCTATAAGAGTGATTAATAAATTTCACGGGCAGTTTAGAACCGGGCATGGCTCAGCCGATGCCACTGCCCATCAGATCCTTTGGGCCGGATACTATTGGCCCTGTATATTCAAGGATGTCTACACTCATGTCAGGAAATGCCATACTTGCCAAACCGTGGCACATTGTGGGTGTAACCCAGCTATGCCTTTACAACCAGTCTATGAGGCTAGACCCTTCGCCTAGTGGGCATTTGACTTCATCGGGGAAATCAATCCCAACTCGTCTGCCAATCACCAATACATACTCATTGCTACTGATTACTGCACTCGGTGGTCTGAGGCTATACCTTACAAAAAAAACACGACAGACGTAGTTATCAAATTCCTGGAAGAAAACATCGTCACAAGGTTTAGAATTCCCTTTTCTTTGGTATGTGACAATGGTCTGGCATTTTCTTTGGCGCAGTTACTCGAATGGACCTACAATCGGAGGATCACTTTGAATTTTTTCAACAACTATTATCCCTAGGGGAACGGCGTTGCTAAATCAATAAATAAAAATCTACTTGAAGTGATCAAACACCTGCTAGAACAAAATCCCCAAGATTGGCATCAAAAGTTGAAATTCGCCCTCTGGGTGGATCGCATTCATGTCAAGGCCACCCTGGGAACATCCCCATTCCATTTGGTTTATGGTCAGAACCCTATATTTCCAGTTAACTTACAGATCCCAGTTTTATAGTTTATGCAGGAATTTAGCAACAGGGACAACATCGTGGAGGTTCAACTCTTAAATCTGGTATGAATGGAAGAACAGTGAGACGCAGCCCTTGAACATTTCGCGTGTCATCAAGAAGTGGTAAAATGATGGTTTGACAGAAGAGCCCAATACAAGGATTTTTAGATTTTAGATCTGGTCCTATTATGGGACAAGGCTTGAGAGAAGAAAGGAAAGCATACCAAGTTCCAACAGCTCTGGCTCGGACCATATCTAATCTTAGAAATCTGCGGGGCAAATACTTACCACCTTAACACCCTGACTGGTGAACCTGTCTCATTACCCATTAATGGATAGTTTCTCAAGCACTACTTTGAATAGGGTAAGTTTGTCCAAAGTTGTATTTTATGTAAATCCTTCCGCTTGTAAATATTTCTTCTGGGTGCCTCGTTGCGAGGTACCCTGTCTTGTAGATAGCCTTGTCAGCTGTCCTCCGGGGCAGTCCTCTTTTGTTGTTTTTTGTTTTAATTTTTGGTTTTCTTTTGGGATCTTGGCATTTTGTTCTATCTTGCAGGAATTGGAATGCTTCGCATAAACTCTGGTTTCCAGTATGACATCTACGGCATGGTGAACTTTAGAATCTATCTTTAACACAGTGGAGTCGGCCTGGTCTCCGGGGTTGTTTCACAGATTGTGGCACATTTTTAGCAATCTCCATCGGGTGCTATCTCTGGGAGTCTAGAAATTAGTAAACACAAGTAATACAAGGAATAAGTAATCAAACATACCGAGGGTAGATCGGTTGTACTAATTGGTTGACCTAGGTTTGAAACTTTAGGGAATTCTTTCCAGGTCTGGAGTTTTATCCCCTCTTCAAATATCTAAATATAGGTGGACGGGTGAAAGAAGTACCACCATTGAAATTAGCTAAGCTTAAGCTTAATGGTGAAAGAAGTACCACCTTCCCCACCTAGAAACAAACAAAATAACAAAAGAGGAAAAGCGGGATGAAACTCCGGCCTCTAGGGGAAACAAGCAAATTGACGATTGGTTCGATGTAATTAGTGCCTCTTCTCTACTCCTCCCAAAGGTCATCAGCTTGATTTCCTTCCAAAGCACACACGACACAGCTGACGAAGGACTCTAGACTAATTCCTGTGTGGTTGGATTCTCTCAGATATGTTGCTCTCTGCCTGTCAGATGCTTCGGGAAGCGACTTGTTCCAGTTGTGCTAACCAAAGATTCTATAGTTCTCAAATGCGCTAAGGCATTTGTCCCAGATAGTCACCATTTGTTATGCCCTACATCCCCGTCCCTACATTTTATGTGCAAAATGTTGGGTCCCCCCCATTTTCTTTTTTTTTCTTTTTTTTGGTTCTTGCTTGTGGCTTTGCCTTGTATTTTTTTCCCTTTTGTTTTCTTTCTCTAGGGTTTTCTTCCCCATTTTTGTGTTTTGTTTGTTTGGTTTTTGTCTCTGGGACTCTGGTCCCAGAGGTCGTTCTTCATTGGGAACCAGACTCCGGACTCTGGGATTCTTCGCCATGATATTCTTAAGTGTGCCGTCGCGAGGAATCCCCAGGCCTGGGGGCCGGAGGTTTTCTTGTCCAGAGATTGCCGAAGGGAGCTGGATTACCATTTTTACCATAGGTATAAATAGAAATTATCTGTCACTTTCACATTTACTGTGATTAAAAATTTCGAGCACTCAGAGCAATCTCAGAGCGATTAATAGAGCAATTTTTAGAGAGTTAGCGATAATCAGTGTTTAACACCTCTATCCTTCTCAGAAAATTATGAGTGCTTCGTGGTGGTGGTTGTGACCATCTAATGAGATGAAGCTATTGTAGAGCTCCCGTGGTAACTCCTTCTTTTCCTCCCCCCCTCGGCGTTCTCAAGTTGGTGTTTCTGTTCTCGCCTTTTTGTTTTTTTCTGGTTTGTTTGGTGTTGCTTTTGCCTTGCTTTCGTTTGTCATCTTTCTATTTTGTCTGTCTTCTATTTTCTAGTTTTGCCGCCTGTTGGTGGGTCAGCTCTGCCAGAGGGTTGTCTGCCCTCTACGCAAAAGTGGTCAGTTTGTAAAATATGTAGATAGATGTATATACTCTTCCTTGCATGTTTCCTGCAGACATCATTCTACATTATATATTTGTATATATTTGGTGTATATATCCCTCCATTTCTATGTATATATCCCTCGGCCTTCAATTATATCCTTCCAGGTGGCTTGACAAGGTGGTCGAGTCACCTATGTTGCTGGTTTTCTGCCCATGAACTTGTTTCGAGGCAGAAAACTACCTGTTTGAGACTCGGCTCTCGGCCAGTTTCAAATAGGTGGTTTTCTCTCTCTTCCATGAAACCAGTCAGACCCTCATTTATGTCCCATGCGCACAATCAATTCTAGCCAAGTGGCCTTCACTTTTCACATGTTCAGACAGTTAGCTCCATCGTCATCGCCATAACTTCCATTTAATACCTATGCACGTGGCGCCCACGTGGGCTTGATGACTTACCTTTTTACACGTCCGCACCAATGGTTACTTCTTTGGGCTCTCGGTCTCCTACCATCATCCATCCCGTGTCTTTACCAAGTGTGATAAAATCCCCGGACCTAGATGTTTAATAAAATCTTAAGTTTGTGATGCTTTCACTTTTTGGCTATTTTTGAATGAAACTAACTTTTCAGGAAAAGCAAGCATCACGGTGGTAAGATCTTCGAACCCTAGAATATTTATTTAATTAATACGTTCTGACGGTTGTTTTGCCTTGCATGTTTTCGGAGTTCATTCCCCAAGCATGTCTGAAGCATCCGCATCCTCTCCACCCAGAAGTCTAGAACTACCTTCCGCGGCAGCCACTAGGGCGGGCGTAAATTCCAAAATGGAGAAGGCCTTGGAGAAGATGCCCCTGACTATGAAGTTCATGCAAGACAATGTCATTATGGGCTCAAATATTGAGTCCAAAGTCAAACTTATCACCGACACTAGCATCGTAACATGGCCGGAGATGTAGGCCTTGGTAAAAATAATGTATATCCAGCAACATGCTGGAGATCAGCTAGCAATCAACGTCGGGGACTCCAGAATCCTCAAGGCAGATTTTTTCTTGTGCTCCATGCAATCTCTGGAGCTTATCTTGACACTGTCCACCAACTACAACTCTTCTATTCAGGCTGTTATGGTTGCGACCGCAGAACTAATCAGATACCCTACTCCCCTGGTATCCCTTGACCCAGTCACATTCCAGGCAGGACTAAGAATCCCATAATTCACCAAGGCCTCAGTGGTTAAAAGGATGGATGCCTTGGCCCAATTCACACAGCTGGAGGATGCCGCCCGGGTATATATGAATACCCATTGGCTCAAGGCTCCAAAAAGGGACCCTAAAAGAATGAAGATAGAAATTTCCCACTCTGAGCTCAAGGAGAGCATTCAGATGGGAATGATAGCATTGGCCTAGGTCTTTGGGCAGCCCTCTGCCTAAGATTTTTCTAAATGGATGTATTACTTCCTCCTCGGCATCTCCACCAAGGAATAATACTTTGACTGGGCAACAATAATTTCCAACCATGTCGATTCCCAGTTCCTTCAACTGAACAGGAAGAAGAAATTCTACATCTCTTTCTATGTTTTTTGGGCCCTGGCATAGAAATTGCCCCACACCCATGGCCTACTTACATACAACATTCTTAGGATTGGCCTGAGATAAAAGGTGCCATGGGACCATTTCCCACAAGTTCAATGGGAGGCTAGCTACCCCAGTTTTTGCTAGGTAAATGATGCGTTCATTTATTATCATCTGCTTACACCCACCCTGGACACTGGATACCACCTATCCTTAGAGGTGATGAATTTGGTCCATAGTTATGGACATTATTACATTCACTTCCAACAGCACACCTACATTAGGGTCACCGGATTCTCCGGGAAACCCTACTTGTTGCCCAAACACTGTGGGGCCAAGATCGTGCTCTTGGAATACTGCAGGCAAATACTGGAGGTGCATGCCCTCTTTTCCTTAAAAAAGATACCTAACATTCTGTTCCCAATCACCTGCGGGAACTACACATGCATCCTGGCCACTGCAAAGGAGGTGGACAATGAGTTGAAAAGTTACAACTTGGGAGAGTTTTATTTGGCGCGAAATTTTTTTGATCTGCATGGAAAGATTGCAACGGCACTGCCCTGGGCTTCAGAGCCCCATCACATCCATATGGAGGATTTCTGGGTAGATTTCTAGGATGATGTGGAGGTTCAGAGCAGGCACTATGTCAGAATGATGGCCGACATGATGTAAAAGTTGAAGCTCCAGAGGTTCCCGACGGACTTCTCAGATGCCGCCCCCACTACTGACCCCCAGTACAAGGTAAAGGAGATCGACATAAGGACTCTTCTACCAGTAAACTGGGACGCCCAGGAAGGGCCCACAATTGAGGACTTCACTCGAGAGGTGGTCAAGAAAAGTCACACCTATTTCAGGAAGGTGTGCCCCGAAAGTACCCGCCGAGCAGCCCAATCGGCACCAAAATTAACTCTAGAGGCTGGGACTTCTTTGCAGAGAGATGATAAAGGTAAAGAGATAGATACAACCCCTCCTACGCAAGAAGTCCCCATCAAAGAATAGATAAAACAATCAGTGGCAGCCTCCCAGCAGATGAGGGAGCAATTAAGAACATGGCTAGCCACTCCACCGCTCATGGCTAGGCCAATTCGTCCCTCTTCCTCCCCATCGCTGATAGCCCTAATGGTGAAGGCAACGGGGGTGGATCTCATGGAAGTGGTAGCAAAAGGGATGCGGGGCCACCTTTGGTTACCTAGAGAAAGAAGAGGCTTACTAAAAAACCTAAGGCAGAGCCAGGGTCGGGAGCATCCCAAGCCCAACAAGTAGAAATCCTCTCTTCCAGTTCCCCAGAGCCGGAGAAGGAAATAGAGCCTGCAAAAGTCCTGGCCAGTCCCCCTCCGCAAGGGGAATTTGATGATATTTTTGCAGCTGATGAGTTTGGAAACTTGCAAGGGGACAATAGACAAGCAGGGACAGAAGTCCCAGGGGCAGAACCAGAAGCTGCAGAGCAAGAAGCTCCTGAACAAGAGCCTACACAGGAACAAGAAAAGCAAGTAGAAGAGAAAGAGCTAGAGCCGGAGATTGCCTCTGGGGCTCAAGTGATGCAGGGTCTGGGAGTGGACCAACAAAAGCAGGGTGAATAAATGGCATCTATTGGGGGAACTAGACCTTCGGGAATAACCATAACTCCAGCCGCCAAGTTCCAGGGGCCACTCCTGGGCGCAACCTTTGGGCAGGTGATTACCATGGCCCAAACTCTAAATCTTGGCCCAACACCTCCCCTACTGCCAAAATATGTACCAATAGAGGAAGAAGCCCCGGTAGTAGAAGAAGAATAGTAGGAAGAGCAGCATGAAGAAGAAATCCCCGAGGAAGCCTACCAAAGTCCAGACAAAGAAATATATATAGAGGAAAAGGCTGAGGAGATGGATGTCGATGAAGAAAATGTTGCTACAGAAGAAGAAGACACAGGGAGAGGGATGGATGAGGCCTCCACCTCTGAAGATCTACCATAGAGTGACATAGACTCCCTATTCATAATGAAGAAGAAGGCCTAGGCAGTGGACGAGTGGGTCACCCTGCAAATAGGAAACACCTAGCGTTTCCTGGTATCCACCCTCCCAGATTTATATACAGCCTAATAGGTTGTACACCAGGCAGAAATCCTTATTGAACTATGGGAGGGTGATACCGAGAATAATCAAGCATGGAAGGTAGATCTTGAGGAACTCCTTAGCCTAGGAGAGGATATGATTTTTGAATCTAGAATTCTGGGGGATGAATCATTTGATTTTGTGAGGACCTAGCACTCTAGACTTGACCTCACATTGGAGGTAATCAAGCAACTGGTAGGGTCTCTGCAAGAAAAGGTTAACGCTGTGAAATATTTTTTTAATTTATACAAGTCTTTTATAATAAAGACTTCTGGGGCTGACCCCCTCAACATAGATACATGTACCCCAGAAGATTCAGTTTTGGGGAGTTTTGATGAAATAATGAAGTCCCGGTAGCAATCCCCGGAGGGGATAGATGGGGCCCAGATGACAAAATTGACTCGCATGGTACTTAGTGGCCATGACATGGCAAAAATGGCCGATGAGTTTAAAGAGAATGTTTTGAACCTGGGGGAACAGATTGAAGTGGCTAAGTACAGAAGGACTAGCTTAAAATATATTGACGAGGATGGCATTTCCCACCTCCTCCAGGATTTCAATTATAATAAGCAACCTTGAGCTTTCTTCAGAGGCGGGGGAAAACTCAAGCATTGGGTATTCTTTATTCTTTTGGGGATGTAAGTTCCTAGATCCCAGAGTCCCGAATCCAAAATTTTGTATTCTTTTAAGTGATCCATGTCCCGGTCCCCGAGGCTGATTGGTCACTTTTAGAAGCGGTTAATAAAGGCTGTCAGAAGGTGGTTGGATACATCACAGGGGCATTGACTCAACAATTGGTCTTTTGATAGGATGGTCTTCTCAAGGTGCTACTTAGAGGTACACCTAGTGCATTAGAGATAGGGCACCACATTTCCCATTTATGAGGCATGTAGCCTCAATCGCCGGGGGACCTACTTTCTTCCTTCTCCTTCTTGGCTCTCTTCTTGAGGCCAATTCTTCCGCTATATATTCTTGTCTCATTCTTCTGACATGACAGACCTATTCCGTCTCAAGGTCTTTTGTAGGGTGGTGCAAGTAGTACCGGCCCCTAGATATTGTATTTTATTGAAACATGATGTAAAATAGGGTTAGGGTTAGAAGAGAGTTGTATAAATAGCCAGATCGACCCATTTCCAAGGGTCAGCAAAATTGATGATTTTGTTGTCCATAGTAATAGCAAAGTGATTTCTCATTTTAGTTGCAGAGCTCAATATTCCATTGTTCTGGTTTTCAATAGTTAGATGCTCCCCTGGAGCCACCATTGTATCATGCACCAGTGCTTGCTGGAAGAGACATTAATGAAGAAGGAAGGATTATGTGCAATGATGTTGTTGGCATTCCTGCTTCCGAGTTAATGGTATTTCATATTTTATGTTCTTTATGTCTTCTACTTTGATATGTTAAAATAGATCAACGACCTCTTTACCCTCGCTACTGATAAAATACTAGCTGATGGTTATGCATTTCTTTGGTATTTAGTGTAGTATGTCAGAGTATTATTGATGTTCTGAATGTTTAAACATGACTATAGTTAGATGAAGTGTTTCTAACCTTGCAGGATCTTTTTCATTTTATTTTCTAAGTGTAGAATGCTAGGGGAAACCTTACCTTATTGAATCTCCGGAGAGAGTGAGTTGAAGAAACCAGCTATCCCCTTCGAAAACAGTCACTTCTCCCAACTGAGCCCCGCACCGTCATGACTTGACACCCAGGTGCTTGAAGGCCCGGGGAATCTATTTTCCCCGGACTACCTTTGCAGGCGGAGTTGGCTGGTACCTCCGGTACCCGGTGACAACTTATGACTGTTGGCGGACCTGGTTAGCAAAACCCCATCAATAGGTCATTAAGCTACTTAAAATATCATAGAAGAAGACATGAAGAATATAAAATATAAAATACCATTTACTCAGAAGATCGAATGCCAACAATATCATTGTAAGAACTCTCCCTTCTTCATTAATATTTCTTCTAGATAGCACTAGTGCATGATACAATGGTGACTCTAGGGGAGCGTCTAACTACTGAAAGCTTAAACAATGGAGCATTGAGCTCTGCAACTGAAATGAAAATACTACTTTTCTATTACTGTGGACAGCAAAATCATCAATTTTTTTGACCCTTGGAAAAGGGCCAGACTTACTATTTATACACATTTTCATCTAACCCTAACCCTAACCCTAACCGTATTTTACTTTACATTGTACAATAGAATATATTATCCAGGGGCTGTTACTACCTGCGCCACCCTATAAAAGACCTTGAGATAGAATAGGCCTGACATGTCAGAAGAATGAGACAAGAAGGTGGAATGGAAGAATTGGCCTCGAGAAGAGAGCGGAGAAAGAAAAGGAAGAAATCCAATCCCCAAGGATTGAGGCTACATGCCTCATAAATGAGAAATGTGACACCCTATCTCCAATGTGCCAGGTGTACATGCAAAGCGGCTCCTCGAGAAGACCATCTGTCAGAAGACTAACTGTTGATCCAACATTCCTTAATGTAGCCAACTACCCTCTGACAGTCTTCAACCTTTATTAACTTCTTGAAAATGACTGGTCGGCCTCGGGGACCGGGACACAGATCACTTGAAAGAATACAAAATTTTAGGATCTGGGACTCCAGGATCCGGGAACTTATGTTCTGAAAGAATAAAGAATACAAGATGTTTGGGTTTCCTCCGGCCTCTAGAGAAGATTTATTGTTGCTTGTTTTCATTGAAGGTTTGGAGAAGGTGGGAGATTCAATCCTCATCAATCTCTCTAAGGCTGGACCGCTGATACTTAGCCACCTCAATCTATTCTCGTAGCTCCAGAACATTACTCTTGAACTCATCGGCCATTTTTTCCGCATCATGGCCACTAAGGATCATGCGAGTTAATCTCGCCATTTGAGTCCCGTCCATTCCCTCCAGGGATTGATACCTGGACTCTACTAATTCATCAAAATTACCCAAAACATACTCCTCCGGAGTGCATGTGTCAGTGTTGAATGGGTCAGCTCCAGAGACCTTTGTGACAAAAGCCTTGTACATATTTGAAGAATACTAAACTACATTGATCTTTTCGTGCACAACCCCTACTAGTTGCTTGAGTCCCTCCAATGTGAGGTCAAGTCTGGAGTGCTGAGTCCTCACAAAATTGAATGATTCTTCTCTCAGAATCCTAGACTCAGAGACCATCGCTTCTCCAAGGCTGAGGAGCTCCTCTAGTTCTACCTTCCATGCCTTGTAGTTCTCCATATTACCCTCCCATATGTTAAGGATAGTTTCTGCCTGATGCAAAACTTGTCGAGCCACATATAAATCGAGAGGGTGGATACTAGGAAATGTTAGGTGTTTTCTACTTGCAGAGCGTGTAATGCCCCGCCAGGAAACCCGAGAGGACAATACATAAAATATCTATAAGATGCAAGTAATTTTTTTTTTTTTTGTTTAACTAGAATAATATTCATCATTGTACTTCATATCTCTAAAATAAAAAAATACTTTTCTACAACTTTAGTGCAAGATTTATTCAACTTAAGTCCTCACAGGTTCCCTAACGTTGCTACTAAAGCAACATTATCTAAACTATTTACATGCATAAGATTTCCATTTAATTATGAGCTTAAAAGATCTACATTAATTTTAATGCACCAAAGTAAGTTTTCCTAACTTGTTTCTTTCATTAAACATAAGTTAATTGTCTAACATCATCATTCCTTTTATCAACTGATGCCATTAGATCATATTGTTTTTATAAATATCTATTATATTTTGTACCACTTTCCTCTAAACATTTAGGCAAGACATTAGTATTAATAAGGTAGACATTATGCTAGGTACTTCATTAACCCATAAACATGAACCAACCATTAACATTACTATCAAGTTACTATCTTG
>MU226250.1:885354-915398 GCA_018584345.1 Thuja plicata
ATCTAATCAATACTAATAATAAATCAACATAATCATGAGACATAACCCAAATCATCAAGTGACATACAAGATTCATCAAAAGTAACCTTAACAGAAGAAAATATAAATAATCGCTTATATATATTCACATATAATATCCTAACTATATTCATAAAGGTCTTGAAGCTCCTTAAAACATACATAGAGATAAATACATACAAAAATTATACCTTTAAACAGTATGTATGATATTAGAATCCTCGGGTACTGGTTTATGAAATCATTGTAAACAAACTATAGGAATAGATCAAACAAGTATCATGAAGAACTTAAGTTGTAAGAAAATATCGAAACATCTTACTTCGTTCAAAAACACAAAACTTATTTTAGGGTTAGAGGGGTATTACAGAGTGACCCACTCATCTACTACTTGGGCCTTCTTCTTCATTGCTCGTAGGGACTCAACATCGCTCTGTGGTAATGGAGCATCAAATGTGGAGGCCTCCAGAGGAATGACACTAACAGGCCTAGCCAGCTCAGTAAGAAATCCCATAAGGTTCGTTGTCTTTTCCTTTTCTGCTTTGAGCCTGTAGGCCTCCTTTTCATATCGGGCCTCAATGGCTATGGTTGCCTCCTTTAGCAGGTTCATTTCACCCTGTTTACCTATTTTTCCCAATGATATATCTGTGATATCATAATCTTTGGCCTTGGCAGTTGCCTCATTAGTGTCTAGGGGAGGTGTTTCAAAAATGGAAACTGTTTCTCCTCTTGGCCCGGTTCGAAGAATATGAACCATCTGGGCTTTCTTGGCCTTTGGTGGGCCTTGGGCCTGAACCATCATTTCTACTAGGGAGAGGTGAGGTCTGGTGGTGGACGGAGCTTTTCTCTTCTTGCTTTCAACCAACCATGGAGGTAGTAGGGGTGGCTTATTTTCCAAAATCTGTTCTTTCAGTTCTTCACTGGTGTCCTGTTGCTGTTCCTCTTCAGTGGTGTGAGTCCTTCTTGCCCCTTTCTCTTTATCTTGGGCTTCATTAGGAACATTTCCCCTTGTGATTTTTATTTCCTCTATCTTGTCCTCTGTATCTTTGGCTTTGACTGGACCTTCATTGGCTATCCCAGGGGTTTCCTCCTCCTGTTTTTCTTGTCCTTCGGCCTCTGTCACCGGGATTTCTTCTTCTCCTGGTATATTCTTTGGCAATAGGCGAGGTACCGGGCCAAGATTTAATGTTTGAGCCGTGATTATTACCTGCCTGAAGGTCACTCTAGGAAGTGGCATTTGGACCACGGCTTGTGAGGTTACGATTGCTCCTGTAGGTCTGGTTCCCTCAGCGGATGCCTTGTGTTCACTCTGCTTCTGTTGGTCTACCTCCATATCTTGTATCTCTAGAAATTTGAAGGAAATCTCCTGCTCTATTTCCTTTTCTTCTTCCATCTACTCTTCCTGTTCCTGCATAGGTTTTTACTCCTTAGCCTCCTCTTGTGTTGGGACTTCCGCCTCTAGCTGCTTGATGTCCCCATGCAAATTAGTGAACTCGTCAGTCGCAAAAACATCATCAAACTCATCCTGCGGAGGAGGATTAGCTGGGACATTGGCAGACTCTGGTTCCCTTTTTGGCTCTGGGGAGTCAGAGGAGATGATCTCCACTTGAGGGATCTGGGGTATCCCTAGATCTAGCTCTACCTTGGGCTTTTGAGCAAGCCTCTTCTTCCTCTTCGTAACTAAGGGTGGCCCCACATCCCTTATCGCTGCTTGTTCCTCAGGGTCCACCCCTGTTGCCTTAACCATCAAGGATGCTAGTGAAGGGGAGGAGGGGAGACGAATGGGTCCGACCATTGACGCTGGGGTTGCCAGCCATGTGATTATTCTGTCTTTCATCTGCTAGGAGGCCGCCAGTGATTTCTTTAGCTGTTCCTTTATGGGGATTTCTTGCTCCATGGGAGTTGTCATTATTCCTTTTCCTTTATCCGCTCCCTCTGAAGAAGTCTTGGCCCCCAGGGTTATCTTTGGTACTGGCTGGGCCACTCAGCGGACACTCCTAGAGCACACCTTGAAGTAGGTGTGGTTATGTTCAACCACCCCATAGGTGAACTCTTCAATGGTGGGCCCTTCTTGGGTGTCCCAGTTCACTGGTGGGAGGGCTAATGTATCAATCCCCTTTGCTTTGTACAGGGGATGTATCGTAGAACCGACGTTTGAGAAATCTTCTAGAAATTTCTGGAGTTTCAATCTTTTCATCATCCCTGTGGTCATTCTAACATAGTGCTAGTTCCAAACTTCTATGTCATCCTGGCAGTCTTCCCAAAAATCCTCCATATGGTATTGGTGGGGCTCTGACACTCGGGGAAGTGTCGTCGCGATCTTTCCATGCAGATCAAAATGATTCCATGCTAAGTAGAATTTTGCCAAGTTATAGCTCTTAAGCTCATTATCTGCCTCTTTGGCGGTGGCCAAATTGCATGAATAATTCCCATAGGTAATCGGGAATGGAATATTTGTTACCTTCTTCAAAGCAAAGAAGGCGTGCAGCTCCATCACTTGCCTGTAGTATTCTAGGAGGATTATCTTGTCCCCGCAATGTTTGAGCAACAAGTAGGGCTTCCCAGAGAAGCCGATCACCCTTATATAAGTATGCTATTGAAATTGTATATAATAATGTCCATAACTCCGAACCAAATTCATCACCTTTGCGGACAAGTGGTATCCTACATCGCAGGTGGGTGTGAGCAGGTGGTAGTAAACGAATGCATCATTTACTCGGCAAAAATTGGGGAAACTAGCTTTCCATTGAATTCATGGAAAGTAGTCCCAAGGGGCCTTCTAGCCCTGGCTGATCCCAAGTACGTCATCGGTAAGTAACCCATTGGTATGGGGTCATTGTTGCACCAAGGCCCAGAGGACATAAGAATTCATATAGAACTTCTTCTTCTTGGCCAGTTGAAGGAAATGGGAGTCCACATGGTTGGAGATTATGGCAGCCCAGTCAAAATACTCCCTTCCTATGTTGATGCCAAGGAGGAAGTAATACATCCACCCAGAAAACTCTCAGGCATGTTGTTACCCAAAGCCGCAGAATAATGCTATCATCCCCATCTGTATGCTTTCTTTGAATTTGGACCTAGGGATTTGAAATTTCATCCTTTTGGGGTCCCTCTTTGGGACCTTGAGCCAATTATTGTTCATATATATATGGGCTACCTCCTCCAACTATTTAAACTAGGCCAAGGCATCTGATCGGGTGATCATAGCTAGTTTGTCAAATTGGGGTATTCCCAAGCCCCTCTGGAAGGTATCGAGGTCAAGGGACACCAAAGGAGTGGGGTACTCGGTTAGCTTCAGGTGTGCGAGCATAGAAGCCCGAACAGATGTGTTGTAGAGAGCCACAAGCATGAGAATAAGCTCTGTGACTGCACCGAGCATGGGAAGCAAGCTACTTTAAGAATCCCAAAGTTTCCAATTTTGATGGCTAATGGATCCCCGGCCTGTCGTTGGATGTACATCATCTTTACCAAGGCCTGCATTTCGGGCCATGTCTCAATGTTGGTGTTGGTAATGAGATAGACCTTGGACTCAATCTTTGAGCCCATGATGACACTATCTTTTACGTATTTCATGCTCAAAGGCATCTTCTCTACAACCCTCTCCATTTTGGATCTAACTGCTACTCTAGTACTTGCTGCAGATGGTAGTTTTGGACTTCCAAGTGGTGAAGATGTGCATGCTTGAGACATATTTGGGAGTACTGCTCCAGAAACCTGCAAGGCAAAGTGACCGTTAGAATGTATAGATAAATAAATATTTTAGGGTTCAGAGACCTTACCATCGTGGTGTTCGCTTCCCCTGAAAAGTTAGTTTCATCCAAAAACTCTAGAAAGCATATATATATATTGTGAACTTAGGAATTTAATTAACCATCTGGGTCCAAGAATTTTATCACACTTAGTAAAAGAAGGACATGGGATGGGTGATGGCAAGAGACCCAGAGCCTGGAGAAGTAACTGTTGAAAGGTGAACACAAAAAGCGAGCCGTCAGACCCACATGGACACCATGTGGGTGAGCAATAAATAGGAGTTAATAGTGACAGCGGCGGAGTCAACTATCCAAATGCATGAAAAGTGAAGGCCACTTGGATAAATTTAAATGTGCACATGGGACATAAAGGTAAGGTCAGGCTAGTTTATGGAGGAGAGTGAAAACCACCTGTTTGAAACTGGCCGAGTGCCGAGTTTCAACCAGGTGGTATTTTGCACAGAGAGAGCTCACAGATGAAAAACCAGAAACAAACGTAGCATGGTAAGCTTTCCAACCACTAGATAGATGTACACAACATATACACAAGAGTAGAAGAGTATACACATGCAAACCAAAAGGATACACAATAGATATACACCAAATTTACATATATACACAGTGTAGAGCGGGTATTTACAAAAACAAAGAATGTACAAAATATTAACAACTTTTACATTATCTAAAAACTATGCTATATCTGCATAGAGGGCAGACAACCCTCTGGTAGAGCCGACCCACCAACGGGCGATGAACTAGAAAGAAACACAAGGCACAACACAATGAAACAATGCAAAAACTGAACAAAAATAGAAGGAAGGAAAACCAAGTGGGAGGAGGGACCAACCTAAAAATGAAGAAGGGAAAGGAAAGGAAACCACCATGAGTGCTCTATAATAGCTCAATCACCAAATGATCACAATTTTCCACCACCAAAACCACTCACAATTGCTCAGAAACGCTTAGAATGGTTAGCACTGGGTTATCACTAAATCACTGTAAATCACTCTTAAATCGCTCTGATTGCTCAAATATTTAATCAAATTAAATGTGAAAATGATAGGTAACTTCTATTTATACCCATGGTAAAAAGCAAGTCACCCTTATCAAACTCCAGACAGACAAACCTCCAGACTCTGGGCCTCAGGGATTCCATGCGATGATACCAACTTAAGGGAAGACATCGCGACAAAGAATCCCAGAGTCCAAATTCTATCTCCCGACAAAGAATGACCAACTCCAGGACTGGGTCTCAAAGACATGAGAGACCAACAAAACAAAGCAAAACCACGGGGAAGAAAACCCCAGAGAAAAAAAACAAAGGAAACAAATAAAAAGACAAGCCAAGAGCAAAAGGTAGAAAATAAAAAAAAGGGAGACCCAAAATTTTGCACACAAAATGTAGGGATGGGGATGCAAGGCATAAAAAATGGTGACTATCTAGGATGAATTTTGTAGTGCATTTTAGAACTATAGAATCTCTGGTTAGCAAAAACTGGAACAAGTCATTACTTGAAGTATCTTATGGGCAAAAGAGTGATATGTCTAAGAAAATCTGGCCATGCGGGATCCAGTCCATGATCTTTCATCAGTGGTGGAGTGTGTGCCTTGGAAGGAAATCAAGCTGATGACCTCTAATAGGAGTAGAGAAGGGGCACTAATTACATCAAACCAAAAATTCATCAGATTCGCTCATTTCTCCCAGAGATTGGAGCTTTGTCCTACTTTCCTTTTCTTGTTATTTTATATGTTTCTAGGTGGGAGGACAGTACTTCTTTCACCATCGAGCTTAAGCTTAGCTAATTTTAATGGTGGTACTTCTTTCACCCTTCCACCTATTTTATATGTTGAATAGGGGATAAAACTCTAGACCCAAAAAGAATTATTTTTAAAAGTTCAGACTTGGGTCAACCAACTAGTACAAGTGATCTACCCTCAGTGTGTCTGATTACTTGTTCCTTTTTTTTATTTCACTGATTGCCAGACTTCCAGAAATAAACCCAATGGAGATTGCTCAAAATGTACCACCGAACACATAAAATAATTCCAGAGACCAGACCGATTCCATTATGCTAGCAATAGATTCTTAAGTTCACCATGTTAAAGACAACATCCCGGAGACCAGATATTATGCCAAGCATTCCAATCCTCACAAGAGGGGGAAAAAAATGCTAGAACCTGAAAAAAAAACAAGGAACAAAAATGAAACCAACCAAGGAAAAGGACTATCCTGGAGGATAGTCAACAAGACTATTTATAAGACACGGTACCTCCCAACAAGGCACCAAGAAAGAAATATTTACAAGCGAAGGGCTTTACATAAAAATACAACTTTGAGAAAACCCACCTCATTTGAAATAATGCTTGAGAAATTGCCCATTGATTGGCAATGAGATAGGTTCTCCGGTCATGGTATTGAGGTGATAGGTATTTTCCCCATAGATCTCTAAGATTAGATATGGTCTGAGCTAGAACCATTGAAACTTGGTGTGCTTACCTTTCTTTTCCCGGGCCTTATCCCACAACAGGACCAAGTCCAAAATATGAAAAGCCTTGTATTGGGCTTTGCGGTTAAACCATCATTTTACCACTACTTGATGATGCAAAAAATGTTCAAGGGTTGCATCTCATTGTTCCTCCATTCTCACCAGATTTAGGATCTGAACCTCCACGATGTTATCCCAATTGCTGAATTCCTGCATAAACTGCAAAACTGGGATCTGTAAGTTGATTGGGAACACTGGGTTCTGGCCATAAACCAGATGGAATGGGGACATTCCCAGGGTGGCCTTGATTCAAATGTGATCTACCTAGAGGGCAAATTTTAAATTTTGGTGCCAATCCTTGGGATTCTGTTCTAGCAGGTGTTTGATCACTTTAAGAAGATTTTTATTCATAGATTCAACAACACCGTTCCCTTGGGGGTAATAGTTGCTGGAAAAATTTAGAGTGATCTTTTGATTGTAGGTCCACTCGAGTAATTGCGTCAAAGAAAACGTCAGACCATTGTCACATACTAAAGTGAAGGGCATTCTAAATCTCGTGATGATGTTTTCTTCTAGGAATTTGATAACCACGTCTATTGTATTATTTTTGCAAGGTACAGCTTCGGACCACCAGGTGCAATAATCAGTAGCAGTAAGGATGTACTGGTGGTTGGCAGACGAGTTGGGGTTGATTTTCCTGATAAAGTCAAATGCCCATTGGGCGAAGGGCCTAGCCTCAAAGATTGGTTGCAAAGGCATAGCTGGGTTATGCTCACGACGCATCGCAGTTTGGCAAGTGTGGCACCTCTGAATGTAAGTGTAAACATCTTTAAATATACAGGGCCAATAGTATCCAGCCTGAAGGATTTGATAGGTGGTGGCGTTGGTTGAGCCATGCCCGGTTCCAAACTGCCCATGAAATTCATCAATCATCTTCGCAGCTTGGTCCCTGTCGATGCACCAAAGGTACACCCCCTCATAGTTCCTGTGGTAAAGAGAGGAGTTTTTATCATAAAGTGAGCACTTTTCATCCGTAGGGCATGGAATTTATTGGGAGGTAACTCCTTCAGAAATTTTTTATTCAATAGAAAATATACTAGATCGGTATACCATGGGTCTTAAGTGATGGACTCCACCATGTAAGTTTGGCATTCTATGTGAGGAGTCTCTTCTGCCATCACTCGACTCAGTCCCTGGCCTGAGACTATCTTCATGGGCTGCATTTCTAAATCATATTCCCAGAGGATGGCCATCCATTTCCCCCATCTTTTTCCCAACTTGCTCTGCATCAGTAGAGACTTCATGGCTTGATCCAAAATGATAGCATGCACTTTGCTTCGGAGAATGTAATGCCAGAATTTCTTCACAGTGTGAACAAGAGCAAAGGCCTTCTTTTCTAGTGATGAATACCAAACTTCGATGTTCTTGAAGGGGGAGCTCATGAAAGATTGGGTCATTCTTCCCCTTTTACCTTTTGGGTTAATATCACCATGACAGAATGCAGTGAAGCAAAGGAGTAAATGTAAAATGGGAGGGAATAGTCTGGACTAGCCAGGACAGGTGCCTCCGTTATTGTTCATTTGATCTGGGTGAAAGTTCGCTTTGCTTTGGGATTCCACTCAATCTCGGCATCCTTTTTCATCATATTGTTAAGTGGTTTGACTATCTCAGCGAATCTAGTAATGAACCACCGGACGAAGTTGATCTTTCTGAAGAAGGATCGCATCTCTTTCTTGCTATCGGGTATTTATAAGTTTAGCAGTGCTACAAATCTCTCAGGGTCAATGGATATGCCCTTCTCGGAGATGATATGCCTGAGAAACTTCCCTTTAGTGACCCCGAATATGCACTTCTTGGGGTTGAGGGATATTCCATAATGGTGACATCTCTCACAGATCTGAGCGAGATGGGCAGAATGGTCACACCTGTCCCAGGAAAAGATGGTCAAATCATCCATGTAGATGATTATGCACTGATTCACAAGGTTCTCAAACACAATGTCCATGGCCTTTTGAAATGTCGCCCCTGCATTAATCAAACCAAAGGGCATCCTCCTATATGCAAACGTTCCCCACTTGGTGGTGAATGATATTTTCTCTCTATCTTCGTACTTAACCATGACTTGGTTATACCCAGAATACCCATCCAAGAACAACATCATTTGGGATCCATTTACTATCTACAACACCTCATCCAATGAGGGGAGAGGGTGATTGTCTTTCTTGGAGGCCTTATTCAAGTTTCAGAAATCCACGCAAAGGCGAATTTCACCGCTCTTCTTTCTCATGGGGACCAGATTGGAAACCCATGTAGTGTGTCAGATTGAAAAGATTATCCAGGCTGACAGCAATTTTTCCACCTCTTGACGAATTAGAGGCTCGATCAGTGGGTTGACCAGTCATTGCTTTTGCTGAAAAGGCTTAGCATCAGGCTTCAAGGGGATAGTATGAGTCATAATGGATGTGTTGTATGTTTTCAGATCCTCATATCCCCTTGCAATCACGTCTATGTATTCTCAGAGAACCACGAGAATATTCTCCTTGTCCTTAGGGGAACAAGAGGTGCCAATGTGTATCATCTTTTCTTCACCGGGCTGGCCGATGTTTACCTTTTCAAACTTTCCTCCCTCAGAGGAAGATGACATATTTTCTTGGGCCTGAGGGTCTAAGTCAAAGATTCATTCAAGTGCAACCATCCCCTTCAAGATGGTGTTAGTGGTTAGGTCCATGATCCCATCATCTTCATCACCCTACCCAGTATCATCATGGTCTTATTCCTCCACTACCTAGTCTTCAAAGACACCAACATTGGCCATGAAGGCTAGGATATGTTGATCATCCTCAAAAACCTAAAAGTGGGTGACATTATCTAGAATGGACAGGGTGGGGACCATCTCAACTGAAAATCTCTAGAGTCGCAAGCCAGCCATGGGCTCAAGTGTGTTAGCAGAAATGGCAAGGGCATCTAGGACATAGTTCCATCACCGGGGAATAAGATCAATGCCAAAGGCATCAAAATCTTCAATAAGGTTCCATGCCCGATTACGGTATGTGGCTAGCCTCTTGTCATGACATGTATACTAACTTCAGATCTGTTTGACAACCAGCTCTAAATCACCCAGGGCCCAGAGGCGGGTGATTCCTTTCCTTAATGAAAATAAGAGTCCAAGGACCAAAGCCTTGTACTCCATAACATTGTTTGTGCAGTTGAACTACAATCTGTAGGATGCGAGGAAGGATTTCCCTCGTGGGTTGATTAATTCTATCTTGGCCCCATAGCCTTGTTTGGATCAGGACCCATCAAACTTAAGGGTCTACAAATCATTATTCATAGTTCGGGGCTAGGGAGCAAGAGTAGCCTTTGGATCATTTTTGCGAGGCTTAGGAGGAGCTTCCTCCTACACTGTTAGCATATGGGTGGGATTTATCTCTGGAGGAGTTTGGATTTGGGATTCCTGGGGAGATGGCACCAAAATAGTGCATCCAATAGAAACACTAGGCCCCAAGGAATCAGTTATGTGTTCTCTATCCCGAAGGGCGTCAATGTGTTGGGTAGCGATGGAAAGGCAGAGTCCACACTCAAGTTCTAAATGTTTTTGATAGTGTGCTTGGCACCAAGTGCTGGACAAGAGCGTAGCAGGGGTCGCTGTGGTGCCTTGAGAGTCCACCTCAACCTTTAATTTTTCTTCTAGGTCCTGGGTTCTCTGCATAACTATGGAATCCTCCCCGGGGGTGAAATTGAATGTCAAGATTTCAAAGGGTCGGTACACCCCTGGGGAAGTCTCAGAGAAGAAGACCTCACTAACCCTCCCAACTTTGGTAAGGGCCTGCTTCATCCGGGGTTCACTTTCAACCTGGATCTTATTTGATTCTCCTTCCCAAGGGAGTCATAAGTGGGAGAAGTCAGTCAAAAAGTATCCGTTCAAAGACTTAGACCAATTTTGACTTAATAACATCCCATAAGTCTCTGGGATGTCCACCACTTAGACGTTAATTATGCTGGCTATCCTGGGGTCCTGGATAAGCTATATCTAGATGTTCTTCAATTCCCCCACCATTTTTATAGCAATTTGGTCCAATTGAATCACTGCGCCATTAGATGGGGTGGGATGGAATCCAAGCTTCTGGCATATGGAAAGGGGCATGATGTTGCCCAAATCTCTGGATTCTATTAGGCAGTTGTGTATGTTTTTACCTTGGATATTTAGGCCTAGTAGGAAGGGAGGATCTTCATTGTTCCCCCAAAAGATAGCCGCATTGGCGTCCTCAAAAGAGACAGTTTTGGGCAGGTGACTGACAACTTTTGGGCTTCCCAAGAGCTTCAGAAGAGACTTCTTCTAGTTGAGACAATTTAGAAAAACCTCCATCAAGGTCATGGAGGTGGTGGTCTATTCTAATGCATTTGTAATGTCAAATTTTCCTCCCGGGAATTGGTGACTTCCCTCGGCCAGGTCTTTCGCTTGGTTAGAGCTAGAACCTTTTAGAGGGGCAGTCCGATTAGTTGTGTTATCTCGGGGAGGAATGTCCCTGGTGGGAGGTGTAGGCGTATAAGCGGGTCCTTTGCTAGCTTAACTCCAGGTATTGTATGGAGTCTGTAGGTTGGTGAAGGCATTGGCTTCAAAGAGAGGGATTGATTCATCAAAGAATCCTTACATTTTGAATTCTTCCTCATCTTCCTCAGAATTTTTGAAGAAGATGGTCTCACAGGTGAAGGCACTATGATTTGACTCTTGCATAGGAGGCTTTGGGGGAGTAGCATCATGTGATTATTGTCTATCCAATTGGGAGATCATAATGACCTTTTTTAGCATGGCACAGTTCACCTCATTGTATGAGCCCATGTTGTGCAATCTAGACCAATTAGTCATGGGCTGGAAGTCTGCAAATAGTGTGAAATGTGATGGTCCAATACCACTTTGGTTGGTATTTTAGTTTGGAGGTGGACCTCCGGTGTTCGCGTGATTGTTCCATTGCTGTTGGTTGGGCGGAGGCCCGTTGTTGAAGTTTCTTCCCCTGGCATTGTTGTTTCATTAGCTGGAGAAGATATTCCCTCTCTGGGAATTAGAATTCTAGGGTGCATAAGACCCCACATTTAGCTGACCCATGTCCACAGTTAGGGTAGACAACATTCACCGGAGGGACTCAACCTCAGCAGTCAATAGAGTGTTTGCATCACAGTGTGACGGTTGTTGTTGTTGGTTTCCCAAGAAGGCAGCAGTATTTGCTGGAGTCAAGGGCGGAAATCCTCCAATCACAGATGACTGAAAGAAGGGCACTCTGGGTGATTGTGTCTGGGTTGTTGTGCCTGCTGAGGCTGATTTCAAGGGAAGGCTTCTAGACCTGGTACTACCTAAGTTTGTGAGGGATAAATGTACTAGGCCTGCTGGTCTATCGGTAGTGGCAGGGGATTCATTGCCATCGCAGGGGCACCCATTGCCAGATTGGGGTTATATCCTCCAGCATACACAGTTCTATTGGGGATCATGTCTAAGGGAGTGCTTTGCCCAATCCTACCTAGGGATTTGTTGAGACCACGGGATAATTCTAAGGCTAGGTTGTAAACCTTTGCCAAGGTGTCCCTGTCGCCCATAGCGGTTGTTCTCCAAAGGAGATTGGCAATGAAGGGGTCCATCGTGTTAAGATAATTCTGTATGGTTACTTCTAGGGATGGAATAAAAGGGCCCGTGCATCACTTCAAGGCACGCTGGAACCAATGGTTGAATGTTGTAAGAGGTTCATTGGGTTCCTTCCTAATATAGATGAACTAGCTATGGGACCAGGCTATGTCCACGTGTATGCGAAAGGAATCCAAGAAGGTGTCCTCCATGTCTTTCCAACTGTTAATGGAGTTGGCGGGAAGGTTAAGGAACTAGTTTAACTCACCCTGCCCTAAGGATAGGGGAAACATCCAGGTCACAACATCTTCATGCTGGATTCAGTGTCGGTTCATGGCATCCTTGTATGCCTATAAGAGCTCCTCTGTGGTTTGTGAGCCTAGGTGCTCATATCGTGGGAAAATCTTCTCCAAGTGCAAGGGTAAGTCATTGATTATGCCTAGAAAAGTTCCCATTGTGGACCCGGTGTTGCCAAAATATACAGCCATTGGGAGAACTAGATTTTGAGTAGTTTGAGCACTGGTTCCTGGGATTGTCTAAGAAGTTTGGGTATTCTAAGGTATGCTAGACCCCTAGACAATAGTGTCTGGTGTGGTTTCCGGGGTCCATTTCTTTCGAGTAGGAGGCTCGAGTTCAACAAACCTTCCGGGGTTTGAGGCTGACCTAAGGATTCTCTCAAATTTCACTGGGGAGAAAGACCCAATCCCACTGAAGGCTTGACTCCTAAAAGTATAGCTTGGGGAGCTCTCGGGAGGTGTAAAATTAGAATCTTGAGAGGGGGTGAGTTCATGCCCTCCTAGCACCAGTTTTTATTGACAACGTTTTGTTGACCGGGTCTGCCAACAGTCATAAGTTGTCACCGGATACTGGGGGTACCAGCCAACTCTACCTGCAAAGGTTTTTCTAGGGAAATGAGATTCCCTAGGCCTCCAAGCACCTGGGTGTCAGGTCTCAATGGTGCGGGGCTCGATTGGGAGAAGTGACTATTTTTGAGGGGGATAGCTAGTTTTTTCAACTCATTCTCTTCGAGGATTTAGGAAGGTGAGGTTTCTCCAAGCATTCTTCACTTAGAAAATAAAATGAAAAAGATCCTGCAGGGTTAGAAATGTCTCATCTACCTATAGTTATGCTTGAACATTCAACACATCAATAATACTCTGATATACTATACTAAATACTGAATAAATACACTACCATCAGTTCATATTTCATCAGTAGCAAGGGGAGAGAGGTCGTTAAGCTACTTAAAATATCAGAGCATAAGACATGAAGAACATAAAACATAAAATAACATTAAATCAGAAGATCAAATGCCAACAACATCATTGTAAGAACTCTACCTTCTTCATTAATATTTCTTCCAGCTAGCACTGGTGTGTGATACAATGGTGGCTCCAAGGGAGCGTCTAACTACTGAAAGCTTAAACAATGGAGCATTGAGCTCTACAACTGAAACAAAAATACTACTTTTCTATTACTCTAGACAGAAAAATCATCAATTTTTCTGACCCTTGGAAAAGGGTCAGACTTACTATTTTTACACATTTTCATCTAACCCTAGCCCTAACCCTATTTTACTTTACATTGTATAATAGAATATATTATCTGGGGGCTGGTACTACCTGCGCCACCCTACAAAAGACCTTGAGGCAGAATAGGCTTGACATGTCAGAAGAATGAGACAAGAAGGTGGAATGGAAGAATCGGCCTCGAGAAGAGAGTCGGGAAAGAAAAGGAAGAAATTCAATCCCTGGGGATTGAGGCTACATGCCTCATAAATGGGAAATGCGGCACCCTGTCTCCAATGTGCCAGGTTTACATCCAAAGTGGTGCCTCGAGAAGACCATCTGTCAGAAGACCAACTATTGATCCAAGGTTCCTCGATGTATCTAACTACCCTCTGATAGTCTTCAACCTTTATTAACTACTTTAAAATGACCAGTCGGCCTCGGGGACCAGGACACGGATCACTTGAAAGAATACAAAATTTTAGGATTTGGGACTCCGGGATCCAGGAACTTATGTTCTGAAAGAATAAAGAATACAAGATGTTTGGGTTTCCTCTGGCCTTCAAAGAAAATTTATTGTTGCTTTTTGTCATTGAAGGTTTGGAGGAGGCGGGAGATTCCATCCTCATCAATCTCTCTGAGGTCGAACCACTGATACTTAGCCGCCTCAATCTATTCTCTCAGCTCCGGAACATTACTCTTGAACTCATCAACCATTTCTGTCACATCATGGACACTAAGGATCATGCGAGTTAATCTTGCCATTTAAGTCCCATCTAGTCCCTCTGGGGATTGATACCTAGACTCCACTAATTCATCAAACTTACCCAAAATGTACTTCTCTAGAGTGCATGTGTTAGTGTTGAATGGGTCAGCTCTGGAGACCTTTGTGACAAATGCCTTGTACATATTTGAAGAATACTGAACCACATTGATCTTGTCGTACAGAACCCCTACCAATTGCTTGAGTACCTCCAATGTGAGGTCAAGTCTGGAGTGCTGGGTCCTCACAAAATTGAATGATTCTTCTCCCAGAATCCATGACTCAGAGACCATCTCTTCTCCAAGGCTGAGAAGCTCCTCTAGTTCTACCTTCCATGCCTCATAGTTCTCCATATCACCCTCCCATATGTTAAGGATAGTTTCCGCCTACTATAGAACCTATCGAGCTGCATATAAATTTGGGAGGGTGGATACTAGGAAACATTGGGTGTTTCCTACTTGCAGAGAAACCCACTCATTAACTGCCTGGGCCTTCTTCTTCATTGCTCACAGGGAGTCAATGTTGCTCTATGGTAATGGAGCATCAGATGTGGAGGCCTCCGAAGGAATGGCACTAATAGGCCTGGCCAGCTCAGTAAGCAATCTCATAAGGTTCGCTGTCTTTTCCTTTTCCACTTTGAGCCTTTGGGCCTCCTTTTCATATCGGGCCTCCATGGCTATGGTCACCTCCTTTAGCAGGTTCACTTCACCCTATTTACCTCTTTTTCCTAGTGATATCTCTGTAATAGCATAATCTTCAGCCTCGGTAGTTGCCTCATCAACGTCTAGGGGAGGTGTTGCAACAATGGAAATTGTTTCACCTCCAAGCCCAGTTTGAAGAGTATGAACTATCCGGGCTTTCTTGGACTTTGGTTGGCCTTAGGCCTGAGCCATCATTTCAGCTAGGGAGAGGTGAGATCTAGGGGTGGATAGAGATTTTCTCTTCTTTCTTTCAACCAACCAGTGAGGTGGCAGGGGTGGCTTATTTGAAAAAATCTATTCTTTCATTTCTTCCCTGGTGTCTTATTGTTGTTCCTCTTCAGTGGTGTGAGTCTTGGCCACCCCTTTCTCTTTATCTTGGGCTTCGTCAGGAACATTTCCCCCAGCGACATTTATTTCCTCTGTCTTGTCCTCTGTATCTTTGGCTTTGTCTAGACCTTCATTGGCTGTCTCGGGGGTTTCCTCCTCCTATTGTTCTTGTTCTTCAGCCTCTGTTGCCAAGATTTCTTCTTCTCCTGGTATATCTTTTGGCAATAGGGGAGGTACCGGGCCAAGATTTAATGTTTGAGCCATGGTTATTACCTGCTTGAAGGTTGCTCCGGGGAGTGGCATTTGGACCACAGTTTCTAAGGTTACAGTTTCTCTCGTAGGTCTAGTTCCCTCAGCGGATGCCTTGTGTTCACTCTAATTTTTCTGGTCTACCTCCGTATCTTGTATCTCTGGAGCTTTGTAGGCGATCTCCTACTCTATTTCCTTTTCTTATTCCATCTGCTCTTCCTGTTCCTACACAGGTTTTTTCTCCTTAGCCTCCTTTTGTGTTGGGACTTTCACCTCCGCCTACTCGATGTCCCCCTGAAAATTACCAAACTCGTCAGTCGCAAAAACATCAACAAACTCATCTTGTAGAGGAGGATTAGTTGAGACATCGACAGACTCTGGTTCCCTTTTTGGCTCTGGGGAGTCAGAGGAGAGGATCTCCACTTGAGGGATCTAGGGCATCCCCAGATCTAGCTCTGCCTTGGGCTTTTGAGCAAGCCTCTTCTTCCTCTTCATAACTAAGGGTGGCCCCACATCCCTTATCACTGCTTGTTCCTCTCGGTCCACCCCTGTTGCCTTAACCATCAAGGCTGCTAGTGAAGGGGAGGAGGGGAGACGAATGGGTCCAGCCATTGACACCGGGGTTGCAAGCCACTTGATTATTCTATCTTTCATCTGCTGGGAGGCCGCCAGTGATTGCTTTAGTTGTTCCTTTATGGGGATTTCTTGCTCTGTGGGAGTTGTCATTATTCCTTTTCCTTTATCCACTCCCTCTGAAGAAGTCCTGGCCCCCAGGGTTATCTTTGGTACTAGTTTGGCCACTTGGCGGACACTCCTGGGGTACACCTTCTTGAAGTAGGTGTGGCTACATTCAACCACCTCATAGGTTAACTCTTCAATGGTGGGCCCTTCTTGGGCATCCTAGTTCACTGGTGGGAGGTTCAATGTATCAATCCCCTTTGCTTTGTATTGGGGATCTATCATAGAACCAGTGTCTGAGAAATCTTCTAAGAATTTCTAGAGCTTCAATCTTTCCATCATCCCCACGGTCATTCTAACGTAGTGCCACCTCCAGACTTCTACGTCGTCCTGGCAGTCTTCCCAAAAATCCTCCATATGGTATTGGTTGGGCTTTGACGCCTGGGGAAGTGTCATCGTGATCTTGCCATGCGGATCAAAATGTTTTCGCACTAAGTAGAATTCTTCCAAGTTATAGCTCTTAAGCTCATTATCCACCTCTTTGGCAGTGGCCAAACTACATGAATAATTCCCACAGGTAATCAGGAATGGAATATTTGTTACCTTCTTTAGGGTGAAGAAGGTGTACAGATCCATCACTTGCCTGCAGTATTCTAGGAGGATTATCTTGTCCCCGCAATGCTTGGGCAATAAGTAGGGCTTCCTAGAGAAGCCGGTCACCCTTATATAAGTATGCTACTAAAATTGTATATAATAATATTTGTAACTCTGGACCAAATTCATTACCTCTATGGATAGATGATATCCTGCATCCTGGGTGGGTGTGAGTAGGTGGTAGTAAACAAATGTGTCATTTACTCGGCAAAAATTGGGGAAACTAGCTTCCCATTAAATCTGTGGAAAGTAGTCCCAAGGAGCCTTCTGGCCTGGGCCGATCCCTAGTATGCCGTCGGTAAGTAACCCATTGGTATGGGGCCATTGTTGTGCCAGGGCCCAGAGGAATTAAGAAGTCATATAGAACTTCTTCTTCTTGTCTATTTGAAGGAACTGGGAGTCCACATGGTTGGAGATTATGGCAGCCTAGTCAAAATACTCCCCACCCATGTTGATGCCAAGGAGGAAGTAATACATCTACTCAGAAAACTCTCAGGTGTGTTGTTGCCCGAAGACCTGGCATAATGCTATCATCCCCATCTATATGCTTTCTTTGAATACAGACCTGTGGATTTCCAATTTCATCCTTTTGGGGTCCCTCTTTGGGACCTTGAGCCAATTATTGTTCATATATATACGAGCCACCTCTTCCAACTGTTTAAATTGGGCCAAGGCATCTGACTAGGTGAGCATAGCTGGTTTGTCAAATTGGGGTATTCCCAAGCCCCTTTGGAAGGTATCAGGGTCGAGGGACACCAAAGGAGTGGGTTACCCAATTGGCTCTGGGGGTGCAAGCATAGCAGCCCAAATAGATGTGTGGTAGAGAGCTACAAGCATGAAAATAAGCTTCAGTGACTATACCAAGCACGGGAAGCAAGCTGCTTTAAGAATCCTAGTGTTTCCAATTTTGATGGCTAATGGATCCCCGGCCTGCCGTTGGATGTACATCATCTTTACCAAGGCCTGCATTTCGGGCCATGTCTCGACGCTGGTGTCAGTAATGAGCTGGACCTTGGAATCAATCTTTGAGCCCATGATAACACTATCTTTTACGTATTTCATGCTCAAAGGCATCTTCTCCAGAGCCCTCTCCATTTTGGATCTAACTGTTTCTCTAGTACTTGCTGTAGATGGTAGTTCTGGACTTTCGGGTGGTGAAGATATGAATGCTTCAAACATATTTGGAAGTACTGCTCCAGAAACCTGCAAGGCAAAGAAACTGTCAGAATGTATAGATAAATAAATATTTTGGGGTCTGGAGACCTTACCATCGCAGTGTTCGCTTCCCCTGAAAAGTTAGTTTCATCCAAAAACTCCAGAAAGCATATATATATATTGCGAACTTAGGAATTTAATTAACCATCTGGGTCTGGGAATTTTATCACACTTAGTAAAAGAAGGACATGAGATGGGTGATGGCAAGAGACCCAGAGCCCAGAGAAGTAACCATTGAAAGGTGCACACAAAAAGAGAGCCGTCAGACCCACGTGGACACCACGTGGGTGAGCAATAAATAGGAGTTAATGGTGATGGTGGCGGAGCCAATTGTCTGAATGTGTGAAAAGTGAAGGCCACTTGGATAAATTTAAATGCACACATGGGACATAAAGGTAAAGTCAAGCTGGTTTATGGAGGAGAGAGAAAACCACCTATTTGAAACTGGCTGAGAGTTGAGTTTCAACCAGGCGATATTCTACATAGAGCGAGCTCACGGATGAGAAACCAGAAATAGATGCAGCACAGTGAGCTTGAAAAACCACTATATAGATTTACACAACATATACACAAGAGCTAAAGAGTATACACATGTAAACTGGAAGGATACACAATAGATATACACCAAATTTACATATATACACAGCGTAGAGTAGGTATTTACAAAAACAAAGAATGTACAGAATATTAACAACTTTTACATTATCTAGAAACTATGCTACATCTGCACAGAGGGCAGACAACCCTCTGGTAGAGCCGACCCACCAACGGGCGGTGAACCAGAAAGAAACACAAGGCACAACACAACGAAACAATGCAAAAACTAAACTAAAATAGAAGGAAGGAAAACCAAGCGGGAGGAGGGACCAACCTGAAAATGAAGAAGGGTAAGGAAAGGAAACCACTGCGAGTACTCTGCAATAGCTCAACTGCCAAACGGTCACAATTTGCCACCACCAAAACCACTCACAATTTCTCAGAAATGCTCAGAATGGTTAGCACTGGGTTATCGCTAAATTGCTGCAATTCACTCTTAAATCGCTCTGATTGCTCAAATGTTTAATCGTGGTAAATGTGAAAATGACAGGTAACTTCTATTTATACCCATAGTAAAAAGAAAGTCACCCTTCCTTCCTCAAACTCCAGACAAACAGACCTCTGGACTCCGGGCCCTGGGGATTCCATGCGATGATACCAACTTAAGGGAAGACATCGCGACAAAGAATCCCAAAGTCTAGAATTCGGCTCCCAACAAAGAATGACCAACTCTGGGACCGGGTCCTAGAGACACGAGAGACCAAAAAAACAAAGCAAAACCGTGGGGAAGAAAACCCCAGAGAAGGAAAACAAAGGAAACAAAGAAAAAGACAAGGCAAGAGAAAAAAGTAGAAAAAAAAAGGGGGACCCAATATTTTGCACACAAAATGTAGGACGGGGATGCAAGGCATAACAGGAAGCTCTAGACTCTTGAGTGGTGAAGATGCAAAAGCCTCAGACATAGTGAAGGCACATTATTTTGAAAACCTATAAGGCAAGGCGACTATTAGAATTCATAGATAAATAATACTCCAGGATCTGGAGATCTTACCACTGAGACACGTCCTTTGCCTGAAAAGTTAGTTTGGGTCCAAAATCCTGAAAAGGTATATATATATAATGTAGACTTAGGAAATTAACCACTATCCAGGTTTGGGGGCTTCAACACACTTAATGAAAGTAGTATGTGGGTTGGATGAAGACAAAAGACCCAAGGTCTGGAAAACTAACTATTGGAAGATGTGAGCAAAAAGTGAGTTGTTAGGCCCACGTGGGCGTCACATGGCTATGCAATAAATGGGGAGTTATGGAAACAACAGTACCAACTATCTGAATGCGTGAAAAGAAGAGGCCACTTGGACATTTTTGAATGCATGCATGGGACATAAATGAAACATGAAGGTTGATTGACAGAGGAGAGAGAAAAAACCACCTAATTGAAACCAGCGGAGAGCTGAGCTTCAACCAGGCGGTATTTTTCCTAGAATGAGCTTGCAAACTTAGATGAAATACAGATGAAGCATGGTGAGATCAACACAAGACTGAATAGATACACATATAATATACAACTAAGTACAATGGGGCCAATGGATATATACATGGAAAATAGAGGATATACATCATATACATCATAATTACAGCAGAATGAAAAATGCGGAATGACTACCCTAACAAAACAACACCAAAAATGTACAAAATATATAATATCCTACACCGCATAGAGGGCGGAAAATCCTCTGGCAGAGCTGATGCACAAGTAGGTGGTGAACCAAATGACAAGGATGCAGAACAAAAACACAAACAAAGCAAAGCAGAAACAAAAAAAGGGGAAACATAACAAAAAAAAATCTGAAAATGAAGGAAAGAACCAGAAACACCAACCTAGAATCTGAAGAATGGCAAAAGGGAGAAGCACTAGACCGCTCTACAATAGCTTCCACCTCCAACATCATGCACAACTACTGAAGATCACTTCATTGTTACTCACTAAGTTTAGATAAGAATGCACTCAATTCTCGCTCAAATTGCCTATGAAATCACTCTAAAATTGCCTAAGTGTTTTATTTACAGTAACTATGAAAATGACAGGTAAATTCTATTTATACCTAAGGTAAAAACAAGTTACCCCTCTCTCCGCAAACTCCAAAATAGGAAAACTTCTAGACTCTGGGCCCGGGGATTCCATGCGACCATACCCTCTTATGAAAAGAAGACATCATGGCAGAGAATCCCAGAGTCTAGGATCCAGCTTTGGAAAAGAAACGACGAACTTTGGGACCGGGTCCCAAAGACACGAGGAACCAAAATACAAAATAAAACTAACACTGTGGGAAAGAAAACCTGGAGAAGGAAACAAAAGAAGAAAAGGCAAAGAAAACAAGGCAAAAGCCAAAAGAAAAACAAAACAAAAAAAAGGGGGACCAAACATTTTTCACACAAAATGTAGGGATGGGTATGCAAGGCATAACAAGAGATAAGAATTATTAATGCAAGACTAAGATAGAACAACCAAAGAAGGAAAACTATGTGGACAAATATTGTCCTACATGCAAGATGAATGGACACACATCTGAAGAATGCTGGAAAAAGAAAAGGAAAACATGGAAGCCAAAAGGTCAAGAAACTCCCTATCAACCAAAGAGAATCGCAAATCAATATGTATGGGATTACAATTCTTGGAAAAACTATACATCATGTGGTAGATATGGTCACATTTCTTTCCTGAGGTAAAAGCAAGTTACCCCTCTCTCCGCAAACTCCAAAATAGGAAAACTTCTAGACTCTGGGCCCGGGGATTCCATGTGACCATACCCTCTTACGAAAAGAAGACATCGTGGCAGAGAATCCCAGAGTCTAGGATCCGGCTTTGGAAAAGAAATGATGAACTCTGGGACCGGGTCCCAAAGACACGAGGAACCAAAACACAAAATAAAACTAACACCGTGGGAAAGAAAACCTGGAGAAGGAAACAAAAGAAGAAAAGGCAAAGAAAACAAGGCAAAAGCCAAAAGAAAAACAAAACAAAAAAAAAGGGGGACCAAACATTTTTCACACAAAATGTAGGGATGGGTATGCAAGGCATAACAAGAGATAAGAATTATTAATGCAAGACTAAGATAGAACAACCAAAGAAGGAAAACTACGTGGACAAATATTGTCCTACATGCAAGATGAATGGACACACATCTGAAGAATGCTGGAAAAAGAAAAGGAAAACATGGAAGCCAAAAGGTCAAGAAAATCCCTATCAACCAAAGAGAATCGGAAATCAATATGTATGGGATTACAATTCTTGGAAAAACTATACATCATGTGGTAGATATGGTCACATTGCTGCAAACTGCATGAGAGCATGGACCAAAAGGTCTAGAGGTTGGTAAAACCCTAGAATGGCATGATTACACTATCATAAAGTAGGTCATCTCAAGAAATAATTCAAAGATCGAATGACAGAGACAAGCACATATCCCAATGGAAACACCATTGAAGATATCCAAAGGGCTATAGATAAAATGTGGAGAAAAGATTCAGGAAATGATGAAGCTGGACCAAGTAGTGCAAATTGTGACACCCCATCCAATGGATCTAGTGAAATCACCACCCCTACTTGAGCTTAACAAGTAACTATGGAACTACACTATACCAAGTCATATTCTGCATCAGTTCCATTATACAAATTGATAGATAGTCAAAATCTGCATAATAAAGATGCATATTGTGTTACTTGTTCCAACTCTAATAAAACAACCCCATCGATATACACATACTAAAAATCATTGGTGAACATAATGGATGAGCTGCCTACACTTACCAAAAATTTTTGGTCAACACATAAAATGGTTAAGTTACCAATGTAACCTGACACCCACCAGTAAGAAAGCAAAGTCACAAAGTTGTCGCGACAGAATACTGATATATGTTGGTAAAAGAAATATTGGTAATAGCTATCCAGAGAATCCTCAACATCACCGATGATGATTGTGAAAGTTTTCCTGAAGGACCCCGTCTTTATGACCCAATGAGTTGTTGAAGCATTTATTGCTGAATTAGGGCAAAATTCTATAAATAGTCAACGGAAGCACTTCATTTTGCACCTGCAATTTGAAGAGAAAGTAGAGTGAAAAATAGAGTGATTGAAGAGTAGAAAGAAGAAGCATCCTCAAATCAATTCAACACATAGCAACCAGGTTAATAACCATTATCATGAATCGAAGTAAGTACCAAGGGAACCAAAATCACTTTGTCATTATTTTCAAGAAAGCCCTAATTTAAAGAAAGCCCTAAAACTTGAAAAATAATGGCAACCATCTAAAGAACCGCTAAGATCAAGAATGATAAAAAAAATGTGGTTAAGTTGATTAAGAATAAAACTTGTATAGAGCCCAAATACAATATATGCCTATAGATCGCATTGAAGCCCGATGAAATCAGAGCATTTTCAAAAATTCCACCTAGGGTTTTTCTCATAAAAGATGTTAGGTCTTATATTTACTGCAAAATCACTAAGTTAGGAGATCTTGAGATGGGTGGAGCGTGTAAGAAGCTCTTTGATGCCAAAGGAAACCTGAAGGAAGAACACAAACACTTGGAAGTCAAAGGGTTAACTAATGTCCTACATTTCCTGAGGGAATTCAAGACCAACTGGATCAGGTTGGTACTTAGATGACCAGAAGTTATGGTTGGATCAACCCAAAAAAATTACCAAGGATTTCCTTCACGCTGTCACTAGTTATTTGATAACTAAAAATCCTAAGGAATAGAATGATCCCTCTAGGAAAGAAGTTGAAAAATGCACAAAAGATGAATGGGACAATAGAGGTCTAAAGTAAACACCATCATCGACAAAGAATTTAAATTCGGTGCATGTGTAATTGGGTATAAGTTTTTTCAAGCAAGCAGATTGAACAACATATCTGCAACATCAGTAAGCACAACATACAAGATAGTGACCAAATGAATTCAGATGGATCTATGTGAGATCCTGTTAAAACAACTTGATGAGAACATGATCATAATTAGGTCTACAAAGAACAACACATGTAAGTTCAACTCACTTATCATGTGTATCTTTTTCTATTTTCAAGAATACTTTCCTTCAGTAGGGAAAGTAAAATGGGACACTACCAAACCGGTAACACAACAAATTAGTGAACTGATTAAGTCACTAGGGGACAATTTTGAATCTGTTATGACTGCATACTTCCTTGAATTCAAGGAAAAGATGATGGAAAGGACTAGGATCCTTGAGCAACTGATAGAAAAGCATAAGGATGAAATATGTTTTATGGTGGATGCTAATTTCACCCACATAAAACTAGTTGTACCAAGGACAACTTGGTTAGCACCATTAGATTATGAAATAAATATTGATCAAGCTACAAATGCAATTGATGCATTAATCAATGAACCTATTGAAAAAAAAAAACCTAGGTTTGGAACCTATGAAGAGGCCAGATCTAAGATAAAACAAGGCCTAGAAATCAAGAAGACTATCAATAAGAAAGACAAAATGGTCAAAAATCTTAAAAATATTCTATCGGTTATAGAGGGGGAACAAGAACAACAAGAACAAACAAAAGCAACTGATGAACAGGGCACCATCGGTGAAGGCCATGAGGAACAAATATCAGATTTTGAGAAGACTGAATCTAATACACCTCCACCCCAACAAAGAAGTAGAGGACAAGAAGTCAAACTGTTAAAACTAACACTACCCCTCTCAAGAAAGGTCAAGTAAGGACCTATAAGAGGAAGCAGCCAGCAAAGCAAACCAAGCAACAAACTATGAAAACAACACCTCAAAAGAAGAGGAAAAGGTTGGTTAGGACAAAGGATGACATAGAGGATACTAAAGATGATGAGCCTAATGTAGTAAAGAAGAATTATAGGAATCATACTGTTGATGAAGTTGCTAAATGTATTGCTACATCTAGCACAATCCATGACAAAAGAATCAGACAATGGGATACATTGAAACCAGAGGACCAAAACAAAATACAAGATGCAATCATAAGGTAAATGATCAAGCACAAATATGTACCAGCTGAATTTGTAAATCAAATACCCAAGGATCTTGGTAACAAAGTATCCCAACAATGGTCATATGCTCTATAGACCGAGAGAGAAGCAAGGGAGAGGGTAACTAATGCCTCCCGAATCCAAAATTTAAGAAATCAAAGAAATATTGAAGAAGCATTCAAGTAAATTTGTAGCCAAGATAAGGGCATACAAAGTACTAGAAGACAATTTCATAGAGCTAGACATAATGAATGAAACAAAATGGAGACAACTCTTGGATCTATCGGCATAGTCAACAAGTGGTGAGAATCAATAAATTCTCACCAACACACCTCATAGAGAGGAGGAGAAATACAATGCAAGTCCTCAACACTTTGCTCTGGACAATACTAAAAGTGATAATGAGCCCATAAACTTAGACAAAGTCATGGATGATCTTGACATTCAAGATATCACCAACTATGACTCGAATAAAGATCCATAGAAGAAAGGTGAATTAATATTCATTACACTTAAGGATTAGGGACATAAAAAAGATTTGAAGATATCAAACGATAAAGATATGAATGTTGCTGATGAAACATGGCAGGACACATCATTCATGGACTTAATAGAAGCAAACCCTATAGAGGAGATACAAAAAGATGAGGATGTCACTGCTCAAAAAGATCAAACCGACGAGCAGGACACCACTCAAGATATAGCGCAAGATACCACTCAAAGAAATATGCCTGTATTAATGAAGGAAATCAATATATTGGAGGGTAATACTACAGAGGACACAAGCACACCTCAGGACAAGGGTGATGGAGAAAAAAAATACACCATAGATAATACAGAGGATACAACTACAAAAAAAGCTGCAACCAATGATCATACAAATAAGTTTAATGATCAAAATAAAGAGGACACACAAAAGGAAGAAGGGGACACACATACATAAAAATGTGAAGAAGCAAAGAAAGATGAGAAGGAGAAGAAATTAGAAGAAAAATCTGTAGAGAAACCCAAGGTTGATGGAGAGACATCTTCACAAAACTGACACGTGCAACCCGAGAAGAAAACCCAAGAAGCATCTTCCACAAAGCCTTCACCAAGCACTTTAGAGAGAACAAATGAACTAGCTATGGTATTTCATACATCTGCATCCCCAAAAGTCTCAAAGAAGAAGAACAAGAGCAAGCATAAGAATCCAGTAACACTGGATGAAATCATTGAGATTCAAGTTTGTGATCCAAGGACATTGGATCCAAATGAATTGACCAAATATGCAAGACTTTGTGAGAGAAAGGCCATTAAAGAAAAACTAAAGAAAGAAACAAAAGAGGCCAAGGTACTTGAAGTAGTAAGAGGAATACTTCAACAAATAGTACCTGATGTAGAAATTGATCAGACCACCCCAATGCTTGATCAATTGGTGGTACTCATAGATGAAATAACATCTCAGAAAATAGATGGTGAGAAGGTCATGGAAGAGAGACTTGAACAAAAGTATGAGTTCAATCCAGCCGAGAAGATAAGCCAGGAAGTGGCATTGAAAAAGGCAAAGCTTTCTAAATTGGTGAGAAAAATTGGTCCAGTCATCTCAGAAGCTATTGCTTTGATACAAAAATTGTGCGTGCTTGATCAACTCACATAGGAGTACACTGACACACTAGCACAAATTGATGTTGATCTTAAGTCAAGTGCACAAAGTCTCACAAATAATGAAGAAGCAATAAAATTGCACAATGAGAAAATCAAACAGGCTTGGAAACTAAGACATGACATACATATTGCAGAGATGAAGTATAAAGATGAGGTAAATGAGCTCCAAGATCAGCTCTTACCAACACTTTCACTCCTGCAACAACATGTGACAGAGGCAATACATTAATTTCCACCCCAAAAATGTCTGTCCTAGACAACATTTATGATATGCATGCAAGGTTAGAGCTACAACACATGGCACTAGAAAAACTAAAATAAAAATGGGAGAAAATACTCGAAGACATCAAGACAACCCATTCACATATACTTAACACATTTTAAGTTACACATTTTTGTCACAAATTTTGGCATATTATAAGTTGTAAATTTTTTTTCATAAGTATTAAAGAAAGGGGAAATAAAAGGAGGAAATAATATGTACATACAGAGAAAAGAATAGAGAATGTATAGTATACATGTATATATACTTATACTATACCGATGCATATAGTTAGGGGGAGTCATATAATGACAAGGATATAAACATGGTGTACATACTAAACACTTTAGTTTTATGCACATATAAGTTTTTGATACTAATGTCAAAGGGGGAGATTGAAGGAATTATATTTTTCCATTAGTATACACTAGTAAAAACATGATCTGCACTATCAGTTGTCACTAAATCGACAGATAGGGCGCAACACTACCCAACACCAAGGTTACCTAAAAAACACTATTCAGTGTTATCCGATGACAAAAAGGTAAATGGAACCCGACGAGTAACAACAGTGCAACCTGATAGAACAACAAAGAGAGGAACCTAATAAACAAAGGGAACCCAATGAACAGTTCAACAAAGGAACACCGACAAACTTTCATTTCAACCCAATGACCAAGAATTGACAGTCGGTTACATCCCGCAAAAAGTGGATTTGACATTCTACATCAGATAAATCACTGAATTTATATTTATATCTTCTTGATTTACTTTTAAATCCATTATGTGTAGAGGAAGCAATGTATTTAATATTGTTTTAATATTTTTTTACTGATATAAAACATGAAAACTAAAGATCAAGGTCAAGTTGTAAACCTTGGATCTAAGAGTTAACATTGTAATGTGTGATTCTACAATAGGTCAAAGAATTGTATAAATAGATGCTCAATCTATTATAAATAGTTGTTGTTCAATGAATATTGTAGCCATGGAGAGCATCTAGAGACTAGACAAGTGAATTCATGCAGAAGGACATAATAGAATCAAATCAGTTTCAAGAACAAGAACACAGGCTATCGACGAGTAGAGAAAAGGTATTCATCAATAACTTAAGGTGATATTATTATTCTGAGAGATTTAATGGATCTATAATCAGAAATTGTACATTGCATACACTCAGGTCAACATTTGTACTCATTCTAACAAGTGTAGTATGCATAAGAAATCCTTTCAAGAAAGGTGGGCTTAACTGTCCTATTGTAAATCTCACAACTAAGTGCACACTTAAATCAGTGTTGCTAAAGCTCTTAACAGAGTAGATATTAACATGTCTCCACCTTAATACTCCTAATAGGGTAGATAATCATA
Organism: Thuja plicata; assembly: GCA_018584345.1. NCBI lineage: Eukaryota > Viridiplantae > Streptophyta > Pinopsida > Cupressales > Cupressaceae > Thuja > Thuja plicata. Next base: position 913,149 of record MU226250.1, read on the forward strand.
AGTGATCAAATTGTAAGCCTTTACCGGCTCCCTTCCATTCTGCACATAGTGAAGTTTTGTGGCTGTCATCCCCACCGCAGTTTTTACTTCCTAAAAGGAGTTTTCTGCGATACCATATCTTGTGTTATGTATTTATTACTTGTATAGTTGGAAAATGGAAGAACTTCCATTTTAGACTTGTTTATCCTTTCGAGTAAGTGGTTTGGGGTCATGACAAGTGTCTTGACTAGGTTCCTAATCTTGACATGGTTTTCCCCCTATTCTGCCTTTCTGTCCACCATTTTCTGACCTGATTTATGCATTCTGGGATACAGACCTGTGTTTCTTGGATTTAGGGATAGGATAAACCTCCTAGGATAGGGTCAACCTTGACCCTGACCTAGGATAGGGTCAACCTCAACCCTAACCTAGGACAGGGTCAACCTCGACCCTGTCCCAGGTTCCAAATCCTAGGAACTTTCAATTTTTGGATGTCGGTCTTTGCAAAAGTTGTTTCCCACTTCTGGGTCGGTTGTTTCAGGTTTTGAAGCATCAATCCTAAATTATATTTAACATAGGTCCTCTCCTATGGGTAAAGGATTTAATGGAAATTTAATTATCCTATGTCAGCCTCCATAGAAGATTGTGCCCTAATTTCATATAAAAGGGAGCTTTCTCCTCTCATTTTCTCTAAGTCTTCCAAGTGTGAAAAAGTCTTCTAATAGTGATCAAGCATTCTCAAAGTATCTTCAAGTGTGATTCAAGCAAGAATTCATCCATTCTCAAGCATCCATTTTCATGAAGGAGATCCATTGGAGGCCATTGAAGGATTCAAACTACATAGTGCCCTTTTGGTGATCTCTCCATCCACCTTCTTCCAAGCCTCTTCCAAATTCAACAAACCCATTCAAGACTTGGTGTTGGAGATCTACAAGCAATTGATTGAAGACATCCTACATGATACATTCTACATCCTAGATCCATTTGATGCATACATACTTGTGGATTCACGGATTCGAATCCGCCACAAGGGCTTCCATATAAGCAAGGTGAGTTTATGTGTTTACTTTGTTTATCTCAACAATTTCAATTATATTATAAGGTTAATTTCAAAACTAGGGTTTGACCAAGGCAAACCCCTCCCCCACAACAAAAAAAAAAAACCTTTTTTCTTGTAGGTACAGGTTCAGGACTGTAGATCTGAGACCAGATCTGGATACCCTTTTCAAATTGCTTTCAGATTGTGCGAACAGGGACACTTTCAGAGTTGAGCAGATCAAGTTGGAAAAAGTGGTATAGGGTCAACCTTTTTCATAAGACAACATTAGATCAGAAAAATATTTCTAGGTTTTGTTTGTCTCTATGTTTTGGTTCTGGAACATGCTTTAGTTTTTCCATAAATTGCCTACAGACCTCAGAAAATAGCGTTCTTTGATCTACACTATTTTAAGGTTGGTACTTCATCTCATCCATTTCAATTCCTAGAACTATCATATACATTCCTTTCTAAAACGAGAATTTAAGATCTTTCCTCTTTTCTCTAATTTCCAAATGATTGATTCATTTGTGCATTGATCCTTTTTGGGTTGATCAATTTGGATCATTCATTTGTGCATTTGAAGTTGAAAGGAACATATTATCTTCCCCACACATCACACAAACATCTACATTTTCAAACGTAACTACTTTTTATATGTTACATTTTGGTGAACCCACGATAGACAATGCTTTCTTTTTGGTGTTAGATTTTCATCTTGTGTTAGATCTTACATGCATTTAAAAGTAGATTTCTTTTATGCTCTTGCATTTATATGTCAAAAATAAATAAAAATCACAAATTTCTTTACAAAATACAAAAANNTTTACACTTTTCATGCTTATAGATTTCATTTGAATGCATTTGGATGTATTTAAATCTATTTTCTATGCATTTCTTTATTCATTATCATGTTGCACAATTTGTTTCAAGTGTTTTCCAAACATCCTTCTATAAATTTTGGGATTAAACAACATCATCATCTTACCTTACCATTGAATGATGTTACACCTAGAAAGACTTTATCTAGTGTGTGTGATGTTTCTTTATCCTCTCTTGTATTACCTTGTAAGGATATATTAGAGAAAGAAGATGACTTTAATCTTTATCTCCATCATATTTCTCTTTATGGAGAAGAGTTGAAGATTGATGTTAATTCTTCTCCTAGTATATGTCTTTTATGTGAGCCTACTTTAGAATATAATTCTCCTATTTGGGATGAACCTTTGGATTTG
>MU226250.1:920147-945341 GCA_018584345.1 Thuja plicata
AAAGAGTTGTCTATCGCGGGTTCACCAAAATGTAAAGAAGAAAAATGGTGGTTTAAGGAGAGGGTTTGAATTGTTAATTGTTATTTGTGTTGATTTCCTTAACCCCACTTTACACTTACTTGAATTTGATTGATTGTATATTGCAATTTTAATTGTGATTAAGGGAAGATAAGATGCTCCTTTCTTTCACCCTTAAATACATAAATAGGAGATCTAATTTTGATCAACCCCAAAGGGTTAATACATAAATGAATCTACTATTTGGAAAGAGACCAAGAAAGGGGATCTTAAATTATGTAAATTGATTGATTAATATGATTAATGACAGTAATTGAAAAGAATGGGAGAAAGTACCAACCTTCCAAAATGGCAGATCAAAGATTTCTATTTTTTGAGATCTATAGACTATTTTGAGAGATGCTGACAGTTGATACCGAACTGGAACACAGAGATGGACAAAACCCATAAATCTTTTCCCATTCTGATGTCATCTTATGAAAAAGGTTGACCCTATACCACTTTTGCCAACTCAATCTGCTCAACTCCGAAAGTGTCCCTGTTCACACGGTTTGAAATAAATCTAAAAAGGGTATCCAGATCTGGCCTCAGATTTATAGTCCTAAACCTGTATCTACAAAAAAAAAAGTTTTTTTGTTGGGGGAAAGGGGTTTGCCTTGGTCAAACCCCAGTTTTGGAATTAACCTTAATATATGTAATTGCAGATTGCATAAAGAATAACAAAGAAAAACTCAAATTCACCTTGCTTATAATGTCCTTGTGGTGGATTCAAATCCGTGGATCCACAAGTATGCTTCAAAACATGGAATTTAGAATGGAAGGATGTCTTCAATCTCTTTCTTGTATATCTCCAACACCAAGTCTTGAATGGATTCTTGAACTTGACAAGGGCTTTGGAAGAAGATGGATGGAGAGATCACCAAAAGGGCACTTTTTTGGCTTGAATCCTTCAATGGCCTCCAATGGATCTCCTTCATGTAAATGGATGTTTAAATGCTTGAGAATGGATGGATACTTGCTTGAAATATTTCTCCTTAGCTTGCTTGAATTGCACTTGAAGATCCTTCTCATTCGCGTAATGATGCTTAGAGAAAATGAGAGGAGAAAGCTCCCTTTTATATGAAACTAGGGCACAATCTTCTAAAGAGGCCTACATAGGATAATTAAATCATTTTTTAAGCCTTCACCCCTAGGAGAGGACCTATATTAAATATAATTTAGGAATCAACCGATTTGGAACCCGAAATAGCTGACTCAGAAGCGGGAATAAACTTTTTGTGAAGACCGACATCCCAGAAACCAAAAGTTCCTGAGATTTAGACCCTAGGATAGGGTTGAGGTTGGCCCTATCCTAGGACAAGGCCAAGGTTGACCCTATCCTAGGAGGTAAACCCTATCCCCAGATCCCAGGATCACAGGTCAGAGACCCAGAATGCAAAATTTAGGTCAGGAAATGGAGGTTAGAAAGGCAGGTCAGGGGGGAAGCCATGTCAAGATTAGGAACCCATTCAGAGGCGCATTTCATGACCCCAAACCACTCACTTGGAAGGATAAACTAGTCTCCTATGGAAGTGTTTCCATTTTTTGACTATACAATTCCTTTCTAAAATGGGAATTTAAGATCTTTCCTCTTTGCTCTCATTTCCAAATGATTGATTCATTTGTGCATTGATCCTTTTTGGGTTGATCAATTTTGATCTTTCATTTGTGCATTTGAAGTTGAAAGGAACATCTTATCTTCCCCACACATCACATAAACATCTACATTTTCAAATGTAACTGCTTTTTATATGTTACATTACTTTCATGAATGTTTCTATGAATGTTGCAAACTATTAAAGATTATGAATGAACAATACATGCATAAGAAAGAACAACAGTAATGGTCAGTAATGCAGTAATGAATGATTACTAATGATGAATTTTGAAAGGTGTTAAAAGTTTTAGAGGTACTGATTCACCCTTCCCCTCTCAGTACTACTTCCCATTAATCCCAACAATTTTTGGGGTATGTAAGAAAAACAACATCACAAGTACGTTGGAAGTCTTCTGCAAACTAGTTATATAGAACTTGAAAAGTTAGTTATGAAATGATGTTTCAGTAACATATACAAAATTGACATACTTAAACATAGAAAAATTGCAAGACAAACCAAGGCAATTGAACATTCAACATAGTAACATATTATTAGAGGAAAATATTATTCATGTTGGTGAGCCTGTATATGGCATTAATATTGTTGACCAAATAAGGGAGGAAGTATCAAAGAAGGAATATATGTGCAACATCAATTTCATTGAAGATCTTTCAAGGTTAATATTTAGGAGAGGGAAAGTGGGAAATATCATCTGATATCTTAAGAAGAAATCATTAGCTTGGGACGATTATATGAAGTATATTTTAGATGTACACCAAGGCATCATAGAAGAAGAATAAGGAATTATAGAAAAAAATGATATTAAGACCAAGTTACATAGAATGTAAATAAACCTATGATTTATTGGAGGTCATAAAATGTCATAGAGAAAAGAGAGTTACATTGTTTCATAAGTGGTGTTATTTTTTTTGTAGGTATGGTTGTTTGAACATTTCAACAGTGTTTGATTCATCCACTAGTCAAATATTTGTCAAAAGGATGTACCATGCAATATATCAATAACTACATCTTCTTCCATGTGATATGAATCCTATTACATCTTATTATTTATTTTAAAAAATATTGAATCACATTATTCATAGTGATTATATTTAACTAGCACTTGCACCCAAAGGAGGTGCAAGGGATACGTCGATAGGTGTTTATTTGAAATTATTAATAAAGTTTCATAGAACAAGAGGAAGTGTATAAAAATGTCAGTCTACAAACATTTATCAGTGTAGAAGACACTCTTGTACATAGTTACACAATAGTTATACTGATACATGTTTGTAGACTGACACTTTTATACACTTCCTTTTGTTATGTAAAGCTCCATTTATGCTTTAAAATCAAACACCTATCAGTGTATCCCTTGCAAATTCTTTGAGTGCAAGTGCTACTTTATTTATGAAGAGATATTTGAAAAGAAGAAATGTCTCCATGAAGACAACCCTTCCTTTCAAAATTACACATGTAAGATAGAGAGAAAAGGAGAGGACTAGGAGTAAATTGATATCACCAGCAAACAAGAGGAGGAAAAGAAGAAATAATTGGGAATCACATCAAGTCTCACAACATATATAATTTAGGGACAAAACATTCAAAAATTAACCAAGAGAAGTTGCACATATATAATTTGGAGACAATACATTCATAAAATGACCAAGAGAAGTTTCGCAACAAATTAGATGTAAGAGAGTATAAGGTCAAACTGCAGTACACTTATCAATTAAGATCGCAACATTAGTCAAATCTAAACATTAATTTCACATCCTAAGACATCATTTACATATACATTAATTAGTTGTTGATCAATATATTGGTATCAAGATAATCCTTTTGAACTTCACATTACAAGGTCCATAGAGATAGGATAAGTTGTCAATCTTGTAGATTAGAAATCCATTATAACTATAGTATATTCAATATATATTAACATGTTTGGTATCTATCTTATATATCAGTAATTCATTATAACTATATTACCATATACATGTTAGACCATAAGTCAATTTTTATCCATTTATTGTTGATCATCTAATTGTATGTAGTACCAAGATAACTATTGAGAGTAAAGATCTTAATAGGAAGAAGTCTCTTGCAAGTGAGTTGGTAAGTATATTGTCTTGATATTACCAAAAACACTGATAGGGGACATTAAAATCTGAAAGAGAGAAGAATGAATCACATGCTACTACAAATGGTAAAATTGATGTAGTGTCACCAGATATTTATGAAAAAGAAAATTTAGAAGTTACATTTTGGAAAGATTGGATCCATACTGACAAGTGAATCTTTCAAAATCTAGTGAATATGTTCAAAAGGACATTATTTAGAATCAAAGTTACAATCTCTAAAATTGTCAAAACATGTTTAACCTCCCAATACAACTAATCATGTTGAAAAGAAGGAAAAAAGGCTAGAGAAAATAAAACTGGGAGTTGGTTGTTCTGAAAAAAAAGGAAATGGGGAGCAAAGTTTGGTAAAAAAAAATATTGTTTCACACGTTAAGAGTAACTGATCTTCCCTTGGCTTCATGTAACATTCAAGAAGCTCCAGAGGTCCACATGAGCCTAATTAGTAATAATGGATGAATAAAATCTCTCTGTCAAATTATAAATGGGGAACTCAACCAATAAAAAAGCTACTGGCTAATTTATACCTTCTCCTACTCAAATGAAATTATAATAATAAGACCAACCACGTTCAATCTAAATTTGAAGAAGAATGATCTCATCATAGTAAAATAAATTAGATTGGCATGTATCATGCTTAGAAAAAGTTACACAAGAAACATGATAATTCCTTCACTATGGAGATTTACAAGCTTGAATTCTAGTTTATCCATACTAAGTGCTTGATATCCTATATCCACAATTATCAACATTTGTTTTTTCTCAGTAATAAATCTTATCCCAATAAATTATACTTGATTCATTGGACTCTGACATGAGACCTTGACACCTCTAATTGATAAGGAAAAATAAACCCATGTAATATTTGGATTTCATTTAACTCGATGATTTAAGAGTCAAATATGACACATTTCTACTTTTATATATTTGTTTTGGGTGTTTTGGAGTGGTGTTTAGTTTTCACTAGTATTACTATTAAAATACTCTTTGTGTATCTTATATTAGCTTCTATTTTCCTTTGTCTAGGGGAAGGGGTCTAGTTAGTGTTCATGTTTCAAGTATCGATCATCGTATTTTACTAATTAAAAGACCAGCAAAAAGTTATATATTGGTCTAATAACTGCCCATTGGTATACCCAATAGTTGGAAAAAAGAGTTAGTAATAACACCAATTGTAGAAATTTATTGGTAGTAATAACTTACATGATTATTGGGGCATTTGAGTGTACATTATCAATTGTAAAAATTTTGTGGTGTTTACTTCAAAGGATTAACAAGGCAATAGAGAATAAGTATGGGATATCCACTCAAAATGACCACTTTTGATCATGGAATGCATAACAAATTGTAGACCTTATGGAAAGACATATTGTCAATCAGTGTCAAAACACTTAGTCATTCAGTGTTGCCCAAGTATACAGTGTCGCTCGAGTGTTTAGCATCGCCTGAGTGACAGTTTATCACTCGAGTAGTCTTTTGGACCCGAGTGACAGTTTGTAGTCAAATTTGCATATATTGTTAAATATAATTTTGTTTATTGAAAGCTGACTTACAAAGTTATTTTTTGGATAAAGATATACATGTAAGATAGTTTGTTTTATCCAATATGATAATGTGAAGAGTATATGAGTAAGAAAATAATAAATATGAATGTATGCATAAGGCATGCGAATGACAGTTTGATTTAAGTGTAGAAGTATTTAGGTTAGCAACGTCTCATCTATCACATTTAGGTGATCAGTTATATTCAAAAGGATCTTATTCAACAATCATAGTTGCAAAAAGAAGATCATCAACTAGTTCATTCTCATAGGTGGATTAGAAAAATCCTTTAACAAGGTGGACCTTATAGTCCTTTCTTTAAATCTATTAATAGAGTTGCATTACTTATTGTATTGTACAAAATCCTTTAACAAGGTGGACCTAACAGTCCTTTCTATGCTCCTAACATGGAAAACCATCAGAAGTGGTAATTGTAAGCTCTAACAGGCTAAATTTATATTGTATTACTAAATCTTGTGGGTATCATCCCCACCCCAGTTTTACTTTCTTTTGGAAGGTTTATGGGTAACCAAATATTGTGTTATGTGTTCTGTATGATTCTTTACTTTCAATTTATATGCATGCAAACAAATAAGTTAATCTAATTGTGGATTAAAATGATTAAGTTTTATTGGTTCCTAATTAACCCCCCCCCCCCTCCCCTTAGTCACTGGGCACATCATATAATTCCAACAATTGGTATCAGAGCAATGGTTCTCTTATCAGAAGTTTAACAGCTTGAGAAAAGATCAGAGGATATGGAAACATACAGACTAGAGAAAGCCATTGAGAATGAAAAGATACATCTTAAAGTGCTCATGGATCAAATCATAATACTTAAAGAGCAGCTCTCTCTTTCCTTGAAGAGAAGAAAATAATTAGTAGTGCACATGAATGACAAGAACTATATAGAAGAAATAATTGAAGAATTTTGCAAAGACAGATTCTCAGAAGAAGCTGATGTAGTCATTGAAGACTTTCTTGCAAAGAATCTCACTTTACATGAAGAAGTAAGAAAGTTGAAAAGAGAATAGGAAGTTCACTCAATCGGAATGTGTGAAGTCATGGAACTAAAGAACAAAGTAGAAGATGACATAAATAAAGCACAAGAAGACAAAGTACTGCTGAGTACAAGATTAGAGGAAAATGAAAATGAAATCCTACACTTGTCACTTCAACAAACTGATTTGGTAAGTCAACTCAACAATGCAACACAAGAAGTTGTCAATCTAAGGATAGAAAATGAAAGATTGCAGAGTGATCTCAATACAAAAAAGCAAACAAATGAAAGTATGATGAATTCACAAACTAGCACAGATTAGGCTATATAACTCATACATCATGGAAAAAATGGTTTAGGTTATATTGTAAAAGGTGAATCCTCACAACAAGGAGCTCAAAAGAACAAACCTACCTGCAATCATTATGGTAAGTCAGGGCATACATCAAATAAATGTTGGAGCAATGGAAATTCAAAATTTAATGGTAAATGCTATAGTTGCAACAAACATGGAAATAGAGAAAGTGAATGCAAATAGAAACCTAAGTTTGAAGGTAAATGCTACAAATGCAACAAACAAGGTCAAAAATCTTCCAAGTGCAGAACTAGGAAATGGAATCCTACTGAACAATTAGCCAAGGAAAGTTTTGGTTGGGATTACAACACTTGGTACAAATGTTGTCACTGTGGTGAATATGGACACATTGGTGCAAATTGTATGAAGACTCACTTTAGAAAAAAGAGATCTTACTAAGAGATGTTATGTGTCTAAGCAACCCAGTCATCTAAGCAAGAACTGTATGAACATAGAAAAAGTAAAACTGGTTTTAAGAATGGAAAATCCAAAGTCTCTGAAATCAAAACTCAGATGAGTAAGCAATGGGTAAGGAAATCCTTAGATAATTCAGATCAAATAAATTAAGGATCTAATGACACCCTAAATAGTGAGATGGGTGGATCTATCATTACTGAATAGGAAAGTAAGGAGATGACTGGAATTGTGCAATACAAGCCATCCTAAATTAGTTCTAGAGAAGCAATACAGTCCATATTTGCATATTGATGCATGAGGAAATATTATAGTTCAACTGAGTTAGAATGTTAGTTACACCTGAGTCACTCTAGCTCACCCAAGCTAAGTCAGACATTATTGATAATTGGAAAGTTAGTTTCACCCAAGCTTCCGAGTGAATCTTGGATAAACACCCAAGTCACACTAGCTACTATGTATGAAACATTTAATGAATTACTATAATGGTTGAAAATATCTTATAAATGAAAGATTGTAAAGAGTATTTCTTACAAAGATTTTAGTTCACAAGTCAATTCAGAGCCCTTAGCAATTCAATGAAAATTCATGATTGAAAGTGGAGTTTGATCATTTTGTCTGAGAAATATGGCATCCACTTCTAGCAGTAAGGTCAAGAAAGGTTCTGAGATGCTAGTAAGGAATGCAATTTGTGATCCTCTGGTGTTCAAGCTTCATCCAATAGTTGTAGAGGAGATAGACCTGATGGGATCTCATTCCCTAGTTCATCCAAGAGTGTTACTAGTTAATGACATTCACAGCTTCTATCACTGAAACATACAAGAGCTTGCAACTAGTGAGATGAATCAAGAATATGATAAATTATGTACCAATGAGAGTCTAAAGCCCGAGCATAAGCACCTCAAAACCAAGGGTTTGACACACATCCTGCACATGTCGAGGGATTTCCAGATAAAATGGATGAGGTATGTTCTTAGTCATGTCCATGACATGCAACTATGGTTGGAACATCTTGTGAAGATCACTAAGCAAATAATTCACTGTGTCACTGGGTTCCCTATGCTAGATAAGCCCAAAGCTACCAAAACCCTAACCAGGGATGAACTAGCTGAGTTAAATCTTGCCAAGTAGGATTTCAGAGGCATGATACTTAATGGAGCAACTGATATGGATTTGAAATTTGGCATTCATGTCATAGCCCACAAGATATACAGCTTGAGCAGAGCCAATAGTGTTACATGCAAATTTGTTGACCTGGCATACAAAGTAGTAAAGAAGAATATGGTATTTGACCTAGCAGAATTTCTACTCACTCAATTGAGAAAGAATATGGAAAGCATCCGAGTATCCAAAACCAATTCATGGAAGTTTAGTTCTCTTCTAATCTACATACTCTTTTATATTGAGAATTTCTTTCCCTCCAAAGGAACAGTAGCATGGAATAAGGATAGAATAATTATCCATCAAATTAATGAATTCATAGCTAAGTTAGGAGATAACTTTGATAACATTATGGATGGATAATTTGAGAGTTTCAAACAGAAGATGCAGAGTAGATATAGAATTCCCAAACAACTAGTTGAGAAGTACAAAGATGAAATCTATTTTCTAGTTTATTGTGATAAGGTTTATATACAAGAAGTAAAGCCTAGGGTTGCATGGGTAAAACCCCTGCCATATGAAGTTAACAATGATGACACAAAAGATATTATAGAGGCTCTTGTGAATGAACCTATCAATCCAAAGGCACCTTACTTTGGAACATATGAGGAAGTGAAGAGCAGGATATCTTTGGAGATTGAGATTCCTAAGATATTGAAAAGAGGAAGGAAGAGACTTGATACATTTAAGAAGAAGTATGGAAAGACCTCCAACTCTCCTACCATCTCTGAGAGTAAAGAGGACACAGTTAAAATAGAGGATATAGTTAAGATAGAGGATGTTGAATCTAAAAAGGAAGAAACTTATATTAAACCTCCATAGAAGAAGAGGAAGACAAAACCTAAATAGAAAAAGGCAAAAGGTACTACTCATGTTGTCACGTTGAGGAGATCAAGGAGAAAAATTATACTAAGTGATGATGAGGATGATAATGAAGAAGATAATAATGTGGTCTTCACTAAACCAAAACCCACACTTGATCAGAAGATTAAAGACCTTAAAAAAGGAAGAGCCATGAGTTTTTTCAAGTCACTAAATTATGCTTCTAGGTCAGAAGAAGAAAAGAAGAAGATTGTGCAAGAAGTGGTGGATAAGATGGCTAAGTGGAAATATGACCCTTCTGAGTCGAAGATTTATATGAATGAAGACCTATTTAAGGTAGTATCTATTCCCTAGATGAATGCAATAAAAATTGAAAAAGATATAAGGGAACAAACATTGAAGCAGGTCATGCCTGCAATGAAAGGAAAAGAAGTAAAATAGGCCTTGAGAAAATATCATAATAATCACACTGCTAGATTCAGGGCATTCCAAATATTGAACAAGAACATAGAAGATGTAGCTTAGTGTGCCACATTAGTGCAGAAATCAATATTTGAGATAACAGAAGGAAATGTGAAGGAAGACGTATCGAGCACAGACCCTCCAGCACAGGGAAATGATGATACACTACCCAAAGTACAGACTATTGAAGAGTCCAACATAGAGCAGATTGTAGTTGAGGTAATGACATCATTACCCCAATCTCCTATACAGAATATAGTACCTCTGAGAAAAGACAAGGTTGTAGAATCCACATGTGAATGTACAAAGACTGAGAAAAAGGCTCCTCTTACTACTGAGACATGCACACACAAGTCATAGAAAGACAAGGTAGATATTTCTACTGCTAATATTGATTCATCAGTAAATATTGATCCAACAATTGGTGTTGTAAAGGTCAATGACCTAATTGGATTGAATATTGAATCAAAGGATGAGGTAGGTAAAGGTAAGTAAATTATTCCTTCATGAGTCCTAAGACAAAGGCAGTAATTGCTAATGAGATAGATCTAGATAAAGAAATTGTGATTCCTAATTGGGATCTATCCAGCCTATCTGTAGAGAAAATAGATATTTTGGGAGAACTGTGGAAGAAAAGAGCTACACAGAAAAAGATTTTAAAGGAAAGACAAAGGAATAAAGTACTTGAAGATGTCAAAGGCATATTTGTAGATGCATTGACTGAAGTCAATGAGAGTGACTCAATAATGGACCAACTTGTTGACATTGTCCACAAGTTCAATACAGATATGAATGGTCAGTAGAAGTCACTTGAGAAGGCAGAGAAGAAATTTGAGAACAAGGCTCTAGAAAACATTGCAAAGAAGATTGTAATTGACCAGGTGCAACTTACAAAGATCATCAACACTCTATAAACCACTGTGAAAAATGTGGTAGCACTATTTGTAAAGTTGAGTGACTCCTCTAACTTTACTATGGAAATCAAGAACAAGTTAGTAAAGATCGATGCAGACATGAAGAAAAGTGCAAGGCAGTTAGCACTTGACCTAAGCACCAGTTCTACTCACTTCATGAAAATCAAGTATCTTACTGATCTACAGGCTGAATTTTTGAGAATAGAAGCAAGGACCAGAGAATCTCTTAAAACAATCCAAAGCCAACTTCTACCACACATGGATGGAATGAAGAAATACATAACACATGCTAAGACACTCATTCATGACAACAACCTCTTAGTTGCTGAACTAATGATAAAGTTGTTTGCAGAGCTACAAGTTGAATTGTACATCATGAAGGTGTTAGAGGATAATTGGGACAAGACTCTGTCTCAAATTTTGAAGGTACATAATGATTTCCTATCCTACTTTGGGATAACATTGTAAATATCACTTTTTGGCATTCCTATCAAAAACAAGGGGGAAATATCATTATATTGTAATAAAGAGAACTTATGTACAATGAATATATTTTTTTGAAAAACACAAAAATAGAGTCAGTTGGACCCAAGCAGTAGAAGCAGTGTCAAAACTCGAGCAGAGTGAAAGGGGGAGTTTTGAAATATCAGATACAAAATTCAATTATAAGTATTTTTGTCACTGATGCTAAAGGGGGAGATTGTAGACCTTATGGCAAAACATATTATCAATTAGTGTCAAAACACTTAGTCATTTAGTGTTGCTCGAGTATTCAGTTTTGCCTGAGTATATAGTGTCACCTGAGTATTCAGCATCGCCTGAGTGTTCAGCATCGCTCAAGTGACAGTTTATCACCTGAGTAGTCTTTTGGAACTGAGTGATAGTTTGAAGCCGACTTTGCATATATTGTTAAATATAATTTTGTTTATTGCAAGTTGACTTACAAAATTATTTTCTGGATAAAGATATATATGGAAGATAGTTTTTTTTATCCAATATGATAATGTGAAGAGTATATGAGTAAGAAAAGAATAAATATGAATGTATGCATAAGGCATGCGAATGACAGTTTGATTTAAGTGCAGAAGTATTTAGGACAATAGAGTCTCATCTATCACATTCAGGTGATCAGTTATATTCAAAAGGATCTTATTCAGAAATCACAGTTGCACAAAGCAGATCATCAATTGGTTCATTCTCATAGGTGGATCAAAAAAATCCTTTAACAAGGTGGACCTAATATTCCTTTCTTTAAATCTCTTAACAGAGTTGCATTACTTATTGTAGTTTACAAAATCCTTTAACAAGGTGGACCTAATAGTCCTTTCTATGCTCCTAAGAGGGAAGACCATCAGAAGTGGTCATTGTAAGCTCTAATAGGCTAAATTTATATTGAAATACTAAATCTTGTGGGTATCATCCCCACCCCAGTTCTACTTTCTTTTGGAAGGTTTCTGGGTAACCAAATATTGTGTTATGTGTTCTGTATGACTCTTTACTTTCAAGTTATATGCATGTAAACAAATAAGCTAATCTAATTGTGGATTAAAAGGATTAAGTTTTATTGGTTCCTGATTCAGCCCCCCCTCTCAGTCACTGGTCACATCATATAATTCCAACACAAATCCCATTAAAACTACCCTTAAGCCAAAACAACTAGCTATAAGTACTTAATTTTCATATGAGGACAACAAAAAAAATAATTAAAATCTGATTTACCATCTGGGAGCTTGGATGTACAAATTAGATATGAAAACCACTAGCACCCTTCCCCTATTTTGTTGTTAAAACCTTAAAAAACATAATTTGATAGTGTTGGGAACTTTGACCACATGTGAAGAATTCCACAATCAAGTGTGCACAATGTTTTACAAATGTATCGTAGAGAAAGTAATTTTTACAAATACTTAAATTCAAAAATATTTCAGGTCTTTTAAACTAAAAATTATAAAAATGACCTAGAAATACATAAAATTATTTAGCATGGACTCACATAAGATGATTGATAAAAACAATCTATGCTAAGATGCTAATCAATGCTCCTCAAACTTAAAAAGTTTTAATATTGTATAGAAACAATACCAAATGAGTGCATGTCCATAATAATCCATGTTAAATGGAAGATTATAGCCTCGAGAATGCTTAAGGGGCCCCAATTTATGCATTTCATTGGAAAGAAAATAATATAATATGGAAGAAAAAACTACAATTCATCATATCATTTTTTTACTTTTGAAGAAAGTCATGCACAAGATTCTAAGGGCCTCTTGATCACGTTGACTATTTTTGAAATTGAATTCTACTTCCTAGTAAACCTCCTATGTAATAAATAAAATTTCAATCCCAACTTGATATTGAATTTTAACACACTTCCTTCAAAACACATTTGTTTGAGCTACTTATCCATCACAACTCTTACATCTCTATTAAAAATGCTAACTTTTGAAAGAATATAACTTCAAATGGAACATCTTACTCGATATGATGGCGAATAAAAATGTTCTCATATTTATTTAAAACAATTCCTTTATATACTTTTGAATAAATTTTTAATAATTTTACAATGGATAAGACCTTTTATTTCTACTTTTAATGTTGACAATCATCTCCTTGGCCTTTTTCAGGCTAGGGATGGATTTGCAACTTCATAGGAAAATGTTTGTTCTCTCCTTTGTTTTGTAACAATGCTTTTTTCATCTTCCAATAAAGAATCCATTCCAGTATCTATAGACGTATCAGAGGTCAATCCTATCCTCTTTTTACCATCCTATGCTCCACACCTTGAAACTCTCCTTCCATACATTCACAACCAAGCTCCTCAGTCCATGGTTTTACCCAACAAAGAAAACTAACACCCTCAACTCCCTTGCATAGTGTTCTCCAAACTTCCTAAGGTTCTCAAGACCTTACCAACATCATATTCCCCTGATCCAAGTTCACAACTCTCAGTGGTTAACTCCCATTACTCAAAATGCCACCCTAGGATTATTTCTAGTAGCCCTAACCAAACAATAAATAACACTTTTCTCTAAATCTTCTCAAAAGACTTCCAAAAAAAATCAAAGATAAAAATACCCTTTTGAAATTTGTAAAACATATCCAATAATAAACCCAACTTTTTTTGATACATCAACCTTCAAAATTGTTGTTTCCAATTTGTCACATAGGCCTAATACCCCATTTAACAAAGGAAACCTATCATGGATAAACTCCCAGACCTTTGCACTTTCAACAATATCATGTAATGACCACAATTAGAAGACTATACCACTAATTTTAACCTATGACCCTTCTAGATGAAAAAGCCCCAAATTGGTCTCAAAAACCCCTAGAAACTAGGGCTCGCTAAATGTCTTACCTCCCCACACCGTTCCAACCAAACAAGAGTTCTTTCACCATCCTTGGACCATCCTCTAATGGATTCAAGCATAATATAACCCCCTCCAAAGGCTAGATATCCCACTGCTATACCTATGCCTCCATTCATGACCCATGTCCACTCTTCAACCCCATTTAACACTTCCAATCAGTGCCCACCTGTAAACTCCACTTCCTTCCTGTATTTATATGACTATAATGATATAGTACATGGTTAGGAACCATTCCCAAGTGACAGTGATTACAAAAAGGGTATGTATCAAATCAATTACATCTTAAAACAAAGCAAATCCCTACACTCCTACAGACCAGTCAAGTTTATGTGCACTAAAGTGATGAAATAAACACAAAAATAATTCAAATAAGGTAGTAGAAATGTGTCTAAACCATAGACAAGGATGTAATTCAATGAAATATTCAAATAATTGATCAAGAATCATTCTAGTTAATCCTCCAATGGCTCATCCTCCTTTTGTTCCATTCAACTACACACAAATCCCCTCCCTTGCAATAATCCTTATGCTTCATAAGTATTTTTTTTTTAATATAGGCCCACTCTACCATTGCATTAATTTCTTTTTGTACTATAGGGAAATGGAAATTAGGTATTTAATTATTTTTATTTTTATCTCCCATGCCAAGTCTTGAGGATTGGGATGAATGTGAGCTAGATGATGAGTGTGGAGAACATAGAGGTAAAAAGTGAGGATTTTGTAAGTCTGTCAAGGTTATTTTTCTAATTGAAGGAAGGATCTTTCCAAGATGGTCTTGTCACCTCCATATACAAAAGAAAGAGTCCTTTATTTACTTAACCTGCATGTTTTTAGTAAAAGATTTGTATTTTAAAATCTGTAAAGTTCCTAAATTTTGAAAAAAATAAGCTCCTATGGAATCTTGAAAAACTATGAAACAACCTAGGTAATATCATAATTTGACACAATTCTTGGTAATGAAACAAAAAATGTAGAGTTTCCTATATCCGCTTTCAATCCTAGCTATGCAACTATTAACTCAAAGATATTATATCTAACTAAGAATCATCTTATAGATATTTGGATATATTTAATTATCAACCCTTTGACGTAGGCTTGAAATGGACCATAGATACATGTGCCTCCATCTATCATTTTTGTTTTCACCTATTAAGATGAAAACTAATTGAATGGAAAAATCAGAAACTTACTAGAACAAGATTCTAATTGGAAATAATTAATGCTAAGGAATGAATTAACCGTCTTCTAAACAAACATAATAAAAAATAAAATATTAAAGCCATAAAGTTGTTTATGCCTAAATTGAACTGAAAGCATAACACTTCTTATTTAAATTGTTCAAGCTATAGGAATATAAAACAATCCAATAGTAATGTTTAGCAACACTAAGTTATCAACTAAAAACTAAATAATCTATTCTAACAACATAAATAAATACTACGAGTTAAAAACAACACAATTTTAAACATGAACCAATTGAACCACAAACAAAACTTTCTTAAACATGAAGCTAGTGTTGTTTAATTATATTTTTTAATTTTGAAGACTCGAGAAATATTGTAATTATAAATGGCATGTTTAGAGTTAAAAGGTGGTGAACAGTTGGAAGACAAATGGAAAATTTGTTGTCTTTGACTATCACACCTAGTCTGCAGACATCGTGACAGTCCTTGCATTTCATATGTGAAAGAGGAGAGAAACCATGGATTTTTGGTAACAAAGCAAGGAGGGAATCATGTTTAAGATCTATTGTAAGGTTTTATAACATATCAAATGAATAAATGATTTGTTTTGTGAAATACTGTAACTGTCCCCTGAGAAATAGTCATGTTTTTACTATTGTTTGAGTATTTTTTTGATGAAAATGAATTGACCAACCTTTTCATTCAATTTGGGAATGTTTGATGATGAGTTACCTTTTTTTATAATCAAGTTAGAGGGTGTTTCATGTAGGATCAAGTGAGATCCACCAAGTTTTGTGAAAATAGACTTGAACCCTCTATCAAAGACCTGTCAACAAGGGTTTGCTCAGAGTTTTCTTTTGAACCAATTAAAAAATCTAAATCTTGGTTTTTTATGAAGTATATTCATATAGCTTAGAAATGCATTTGATTTCATAAGTATTGGTTATGTATTGAACAATTTGTATGATGCCCTAGCGGGCAGTTACAATGAATTTACTATGTTTTGAAGTAGTCATAAATATTTAATTAAAGTTCATTCTAAGTGACCCAAAATGATTTCAATAGATGGAATTATGTTCCATTAACTTAAATGAAACCAAAATGGAATTAATTAAAGGATTTTGGTGTGTTTGTGAGTAAGAGTTTAGGAAATAGTCAAAATGTTATGGCAACAACAGTCATAGTCATAGCAAAATGTGGTTTGCATGATTTGGTCCTTGTCGAAACAATGATAAGTGATATGAGACATATTTTTCCATTCTTAAATACACTTGTGAGATTGTAAGACCAGAAAAAGGAATAATAAGCATATCTAGGTAACCACAAAACCCTAAACAATATACAAACCTATCTAATCTATCATGAAAGCCATTTGAAATGAGAGCATAAACACAAAGCATGAAAACACTTAAAAACTCCCTTCAAATGTAGCTCTCAAGTCCTCCTTTCTTATCCATAGAGTAGATTATGTTTCTCTTTTGCCAATGAAAAAATTGCACAAGTGCTAAAAAGCCAAATTCGATAGCAAGAATACTAGGAGATAGTGGTTCAAACTTGAATGAGAGGATTGAATCCCAATTTATAGAAAATGAGAGGCAATTAGGTGAATTAGAATGCATAAATCCAATGCACATTGGAGGGAAAAGAAGGTAGGAAATTGGAAGCATGATTAGGGGAGAATTGGATGAGGAAATATGGGAGATATCATGAAGCACCTTAATAGGGATATGAATCACAATTAAGGGATATGACAAATTAGGAGGATTTAATTCAATTAATAAATCAATATTCCTCATAAATAAAAATTAGCATTTATGAAATTATAAAATCCCATAAATTAGAATTAGCAAATTAATTAATTAAAAAATAATTAATTGTGAAGACTTGGGATAAGAATGAATAAATATGATTTATTCATAAAGAATAGGGACAAATATTAGGTTATTCATTCCAAAAAGGATAAATTAGTGAATTATCAATCAAATTGAAGGTATTAATGTAAAATAGGATTGATTTTGATAATATTGATATAATTATGATAGGTTTGAGGCATTGATGAACTTTGACATGCGCTCAGATAATGATGTTTGAAACTGATTGAATAACATCAATGAACTTTGATGATGCCATAGGATTGAAATAGGAATAGGGAAACATTAATGAACTTGGACAATGTTCCCGAAATAATGATGATCAACAATAGCATCGATGAACTTGGAAAATACTATTGGATTGATATTGATAGATTGATTAGATTTAGAAAAGGGTTTGATCAATTTGAAAATTGATTTAATTAGGCATCGATGATCTTGGAAAATTCCCCAGAATGGTTGGAATGGGTCCAAAAAATTCTAAAATGATTAGGAATAGAATAGAATAGATTTGAATTGATTTAGGATGATTTGATATAGTTTAGGATCGAATAGGATCAGTTTAGGATAGAATAGGATCGGTTTAGGGTTGATCGGAATTGATAGGGAAAATGATCAATTCAGCCAAAATGAGATAAATGTTAGTAATTTATGAAATGGAGGAATGACACGATATTAGTGAATGATAAAGATAAAACACACAATATAGAAGACATATTAAAAATGGGGCCATAGGCGTTGAACCATTTTTAGGTTTCTACATTTTTCCCCTCTTTGATACAATGTGATTATGAGCGTTGTGTCGAAGAAAAAATTAAAAATTATGCCCAAGCTCAAAGAAAAATAGAAGATCATATCCTAGTGGATCGACAAAAATGGAGGTAGTGTGCCCCCTCAAAAAATTGGGCGAAAATTAACATGAGGACAATTTTTCAAAAAGAGAAGACAATTTCTAGGATTGATGGAAGAAATGTTAGGAGAAAAAAAGAAATTATACGAAGAAATGTTAGTAAGATAGGAGTTTTGGCTTTAATAAGTGCAACTATGTCATAAGAGCTTATTTTGATATTGCAAAACTGGATGCAGCGCATCGTGGCACAAAAGCTAGAGCGAGAAAGCAATGCTTTTATGTAAACAAACATGATGCAAACAAAGGATGATCTTCTCCGTCCCGAAGCATATAGTAGACATGCCCCAAAATTTCATGAGATCATCAAACAGGCAGAAGACAGAGAAAAAACTTATCATGAGCCATCCCAGCTACTTTCATAAGTTCAGGTGATATCATCAAGTAGCATAGGAACATGATCAAAAAAAGAAAAATAAATGAAAGATAATACACTCACTGAAAAAATGTGAGCCAACAACCATTCTGTTCTTTTTGTTACTTGCATTGAGTGTTCTTTGTTTGATAGCTTTGTTTTTATTGATTGATTGGATAATTGATTGATAGGTTGGATAGATTGATTGGTAGTTGAGACCGAAAGATCGAACATGTCCAACCATATTGAATGTTGAGTCACAATGATTTAGATCACGTTTGTGAGAACATGATTTCATTAAGCACAAAATGATGCATCTGCCACGGATGTCTGCAAACATGATGATTGTTCTGCAAAAGAAAGATAAGTATGTACAAATTTACTGCAGATTTTTGAAGAATCTTTTGCAATTTTTAGGTTTTTTTTTTAATATTTGCATTTTTTTTGATGATTTTTTTTCAAGACTTTTTACAAATTTTAGGGATTTTTTCATGACTTTTTATGCTTTTTAGGGATTTTTTCAGCATCCTATATGATTTTTTAAGGTCTTTTTTAGGATTTATTTTATTTTTAGAGATTTTTTCAGGACATTATGCAATTTTTTTTTTGATTTTTAGATTCTTATTTGGATTTTTAGGATTTTTTGAAATTGCCCCTAGTCTCTAGCAAGGTAGGGACATTGTGAAAGGAAAAATGGACTGGTAGAGGGATGAAGGCCAAGGGTCACTTGCATTGGATCCATTTGGGTGCCAAGGACTATCCAAGAAATGAGATAACATTTTTTTTCCAAGCAAAGGGACTGGTTAAGACAATGATAGGATAAGGAAAATAGTGTAGTGGATGGAATGCGAGAAATAGACATTCATGAATGGGGATATGAATAAGGAAATTATAGGATAGGTAGTATGGAGCAAAGGTTATGATAAGATAGACAATATGGATGAAAGGGATATAAGAAATGTGAAGCAAATAGGACATGTGATGCTTCTAGGAAGATTTGTAATCTTGTAAAGATCAAAGTTGGGCAAAAGAGGATATGATAATGGATATGACAGGCTTAGGATAATGGAGGACATGCTAGGGATAATGGAGGATAATGACAGAGTAATGGAGGATAACACGAATGAAATCTACCCCCAAGTATAGATTGCAAGAAGTTCATAGAATTACACATGATGCCTGTTTGCCAGATTTTTATCATGGTACTTGCCCAAAGCACCTGTTTGCTAGGTTTTCACTTTTGGAAGAAATTTATTTCTCTTGACTCTTTTTTTTTTTTATGTTGCTAAGATGCATGTTTGCCATGTTTTCATCAAGGAAACTTATTTTCTTTTTCATTTTTTTGACATTTTTGGAAGAAACTGGATGCATGACATGACATGGGCGGATGACTCAAGCACCTTACTCCTTGAATGGTTCTGTTGAAGGATATACAATAATGGACCATGACTATTATAGTATGCTCAAATATGTTGGTAAGGTAAGACAAATGGATATGAAGTAGAGGATTGGATAAGAACGGATAAGGTTTATGATAAGGATTGGATAAGATGGACAGAAGGTTGGAAAACAACTGTTGGATGATGGAGGGAGTGAAAGAAGGATGGATTTTGAATGCATGGAAATGGATGCAAGAACAACATTGGCACACACCTTGAGGGGTGATGGAGTGATGGAGGAAAAATAGATTTTGGAGTTTGAACGATTAATGGAGGAGTGCATATGGATTTTGGGAGACAAGGACCCAAAATAGATTTGGAAGATGGAAGACATTTAGATGGACAGATAGCAATTTTGGATGCCAATTTGGATTTTTCTTTAGGACTTTGTGCTTCAAGAAGATTCTTGGGAATCCACATGCATTTTGTCTTTTCATTCTTTTGAGGGTCCTTTGAATGTATTTCTTGCACAATGGATTTTGGAACCCATATTGTTTTTGTCTTTATTTTTTGCTTAGTGGGATTTTTTGGAATTTTTGATATTTCTTTTTATTTTAGGATCATATCTTGATTCTTTTTTACATGTCGATTAGACTGGACATGTTGATCCTTGACTGCATGTAGATTTCTTGATCTGTGGATTTTATGCTTGGCATCAAAATTTCTTGGAAAGGGAATGGAGTTCATGGATGGATAGGAATTGTATGAAGGTTTTTTTTATGGATGAAAGGTTCTCCAAGATGTGTGCCTTTTCTGACTTGCATTTGGGAAAGGGTAAGGAGATTGAGAACTAGTGGGTGAAGGAATATATGGACCTAGGATGGATGGAAGGGTTGAAGGGGGAGGTATACATTTAGGTTTGGATTTTTAAGGGATAACAACACCTTGAGATGTAGATTTTTTATTAAGACCATGGCCATTAGAATTTTCTTGGACATGTAGGGGTTTCAATATACCTTTTGCATGGAATTTTGACCCTTTTACTTGATAATGCTTGCTTTGACCAGTAGGATACTTTCTACAAGACATGAGTCCATTATTATGAGGTGTGAATGATA
Organism: Thuja plicata; assembly: GCA_018584345.1. NCBI lineage: Eukaryota > Viridiplantae > Streptophyta > Pinopsida > Cupressales > Cupressaceae > Thuja > Thuja plicata. Next base: position 940,796 of record MU226250.1, read on the forward strand.
CAGATGGACTTATAGGACCATGAGGTGGACTAGAATTGATAGAATTAGGGGAACCCATTTGATGTGTAAGGGGTTCATGAATAACTTGCATAGATGTTCTTGGTTCGCAAGGGGGATCACGAGGAACAATGGGATCCTATGATGGAGTAGGAGAAATGATAGGATCATTTGGCAAGATAGGATCTTGTGGGGGATCTAGAGTAGTAGGACAAGGAAAAGAATGGATGGATGGATATTGAGGAGGATCTGGAGGAATAATGGGATCTTTTGGAGGATCCAAAGGGATGATGGGATCTTTTGGAGGACATGAAGGTGAAGGGACACCTTGATCTTGACTTGGAAAGGGACCTTGGGAAGAAATGGAATGGGGATCATAATCTTTCTTAGGAAGTAAAATGTCAATGGGAATTGGGAGGACATTTTGGTTTTGAAAAGGAAGGGGATCTTATTGAATAGGAGAGTTAGGGATAATGGGATCATATTGGATAGCAGGGATAGGGATAATGAGATCTTGGTAAAAAATTGGGGGGATTGGTCATCATTGGGATCTTGATCTTGATATTTGCTTAGGCATGTTTCTTCGTTCTTTTTATCATCCTCTTGACATGGGATATGAATTTGGACATATAAGGGGGATTCTTGAAAGGGGTGAATGATTTGACATGGAGGAGATGGAATTTGGATAGGACTCTCATGAATAGGATTGATTGAAATTGGAGGACATGGTGGAATTGGTTCAAAGGGACTTGGGCTACGCATAGGACTAGCTTGGATTTATTTCATGGATAGCCATTGGAAGGTTGCATTATTGGAAGAATCACTTGATGGGGATGGGGTAAATTGTTCTTGAGAGGAATGTGGGGATGAAGGAGTGGAGGGAAACATGGATGTTTCTTGAAGGATAATTTCTTGAGAGGAAATAGGTATGTAATCCATGTGATTTTTTTGGAATGATCCATTGCTAGACACAAGTGAATTATTTTAAATCATCCTCTTCATTTATAGGATCCAATTTTTGAAACAAATTCTCTAAAACTTTATATTTGAACTTGCGCTACTTGATGGATCTTGTTGGTGATACCTCATCATTATTTACATGTTGTACACATTTTTTTGAGTGAATATGTGTTAGGAATAACAATCCATAAGACAAATGAGAGGGGGGGGGTGAATCAGTTGTAATCTAGATTATTAAACTTTATACTTTATAAACCAAATCTGCAAATATAAATGATAACACAGTAAATGCCAACACCATAACACAATATTTTTTGTCAAGGAAACCCTGTTAAAGGTAAAACCTTGGTGGGAATTAACACCCAAAAATAATGTATTGAGAGTATAGTATCCCTGTTAAAAGATATTAGCCCTATTAGGAGCTTATTACAACATTATAATACACATTCCCTGTTAGGAGATAGACCCTATTAGGAGTCAAAGAAAATAGTAGGCTCACTGCCAAGGAACACTACCCAAAGAAGGTTAAAGCCACCCTCAAGGATTTACAATCCGAATCAAGTGTATAAAGAAAATACACATTCCAGCGAACTGTCTGATAGCAACTTTCTTTGCTTGGTCAGTTCTAATGAAGTATCAACTCTGCTTGTATCTAGCAGTCAACAAGCTTTGCAACTTCCACACTTCTCTTTATTTATCTTTCTCTCTCATGCTTCTCTACAAGAAATTATCATACATATATACCCTCTTATAATAACATTAGGTCGGTTAGTTAAGCTTTCCTAATACATAATTAACTAGGTCGGCCAATTAAGGATTTCCATCATACAAATAATTACATAGCCCCTTACTAAGATACAAATGGTATCTATAACAAGTATAAAACATTTACAATCCATTACATATACTTTCAGATCCGTAATTCATGCTCACAATTAATTTCACACGCTATATGTCTGAAGTCGGCTAGGAAATATGTCTTCTCTAGAATACAAACCACAACTGATGTCATCAGTATCCAATCAACAATAAAAATCAACCCATTAATCTACCATATGTTGACTATCCATCAGTAAGCTCACAAGATTTGAAATATATTCACTAGAAAGATATACCCGAAACACAGAGACTTGCTTTGTCCAGAATCACAGTTACAGTCCAAAAAACTAGTCTTCACCAAATCAACTGTAACATCCATAGTATGTGACATAGATCCAAGAAACCTTAGGAATAAGGTCAGAACACATCCTTCTACATAAATCCAACTTCAATCATTTTAAATCATCCATACAGTGTCCGTACACTCCTTCCAGTTAAGTAGCTAGTCTGTCTTCTCCATAGAAATATATGTTGACATTAGTGACAAAACATGAATATCAACAACATGATCAGTAACCAAAACTGATATCATCCAACAATCTCCCCTTTGGAATTGATGGCAACATATGGGAAAATCCATATGTATCAACCCAAAATTACTCTCTCTCAATACAATCTTCTCAATATCCTCAACAAAAATCTCCCCAAAATAGTAGGGATTTTCACATAGATTTCTTCCCCCTTTGGCATCAATGGAAAAGGGTGTCATAATTCACTTGTACTCTTCTGTAAGATGTAGCTTTTTCAAATCTTCATGTCCAATCAGCTAGGTGCAAGATCACCCAAATGTACTCCATAATATTCTTCTACAATCACTCCCCCCCAAGGAGTAGATCCATAAATCAAGTTCAGAGAATGATATAGCTCTGATATCCACTGCACTGATGCACATCTGCATCATTTAGTTTTCACTGGGAGGGGCCATCACCCCAAGAATTCCTCTGAGATATTCAAAAGAATATTTTGGAAAAGGTATTTTAAATATATATGCTATCTGTTCCTTGGTGCTAATATAATCTAGTTTAATCTCTCTATCTACTACCTTCCCCCTCAAGAAATGATACTTGATGGAAATATGTTTAGTATTTGAATGTATTATAGGATTATTTGACATATTCACTATGTTGGTGTTATCACAATGGATAATCACTGGTTCTTTGAAAATTATTCCAATATCCTTCAGCATTTGTTTCATCCAAACAACTTGTGTACAGTTTATTGTAGTAGCAACATACTCTGACTCAACAGTAGATTGAGAAATACAGTTCTGCTTCTTGCTCAACCAAGAAACCAACCTTTTTCCAAGGAAAAATGCACCACCACGTGTACTCTTCCTTTTATCCACATTACCTTCCCAATCAGCATCAGTAAAATCTTGCAATGTAAAATCATCAATGTCATATGATGTGAACAACCACTATCTATGACCCATTCAGATTTCTTTTCAACTCAGGATACTAATGTTTTTTCTTCATTATAGGTTCACCATCTTTAATATCAATAAATCTAATTTCATCATAGTCACCATATTCATCATCAAATATACCTTCACTAGCATAATAACATTCCTTGTCCTTTGAGAACTTAGACTTGAAAAACTTAGGTTTGTGCTTTGGAATTCTTGTAGGACATCTAGATGTAAAATGACTGATCTTGTAGCATGAAAAAAATTTCAAAGGTAATCTGCCCTCAAACTTACCCTTAGTTCTCTTTTCTCTTCTGGAAATGAGTGCAATGATTTCATCTATCTTTCTTTTTTCTTCCTGTATTTGTTCCCATTCATCAACATAGGCTCCAAGTTCTTCTCTTAGGTCATTACTGCTCATGCTTGCATTACTAGGTAAGATTCTTTTTCTTTTGTACATGGTTGCTTTGAAGGTTGACTAAACCTTAGGTAAAGTATCTCCCAATTTTGTGGCTTCAAATGTAGTTAGCTTGCCAATCAATATCTCTCTGGTGAAGTTCGGTGTCAAATGTATGATCTCCTCTATAGCCTAAAATTTGGTTTTGTATGCAAGTGTCAATGATCTAAGTATCTTTGCAATTACTTCTTCCTCACTGTAAGTTCCTCCAGAGTTCATAATACCAGTAACTGTGTGCTATAATTGTGTCACACTTCTATGAATCCTTACATTCAAAAACACTCAAGAATGAGGTCTCAAAAATTGATCTATAGCTCCCTAGGCATGGAGTGCAAGGGTTTTTAGAATGCTCTCAGCTAGAGCTATTAAGCCTATAACCTTGCTAGTAAACCATGCAATGGGAGATTCAATAAAGACAAGGGCAAGAATGCCAATATAGTCAAGAATCAATAATGAAATGCAATGCAAGCTAGATTAAGATGAATATACAAGCTAAGCTATGAAAATGAAAGAACAAGTATTACAAATCCTCCTAGTTAAGCTTGATGAATTAATCTAAAGAATAAAGGAAATCTAAGCTAAGAATGCCATGATAATGCAAGAAATAAAACTATGATAACATGTAGATGCAAAATCCAAGAATGCTCCAAATCTTCAAAAAGCTCCAAAGTGACCTAGAAAACCTGCAGCATAACATTAGCATCAAAAACCTAAGATATCCAAATGAAAGAGAGAGCTCTCCTTTTATAAGAAATGAGATGAAATGGACCATTGAGATTAAGAGGCAAAAGTCTTAATCAAGGGTGGAGAAAAATGGAAGCTTGATCCTTGTGCACAAATATCCTCCA
>MU226251.1:4817-17929 GCA_018584345.1 Thuja plicata
GTGCTACTATCATGAGTCAACCTTCTGGTAATCTATTAGGATATACCTCAATTACAAAATACTATTAAGTCCTACTCTGTTAAGAGACTTAATGCTTCAATGGTTAAACTGAAACAAAATGACCTGTTTCTAATGCAACTGAATTGCAGATTTTCAGATCTATTTACTTACAATATCTTTCTGATTAATGTATCAATACAATTCCTTTATAATTAACTCTTTCTACTCTGTGATGTTGTGCTTCACTGTGTGTCAGTGTCTGCAAAATTCTTTAGCTCTCCCTTAGCTTGATTGATCAGGACTGCATGAAGTTTATCCTTCATCAGTTTTTCTTTAGCATCTTCTATCAGTTCACTCCCCTGTGTATCTGATTGCTTGCTCGCATCTCCTTGAAGTGAATTATGCTTGTCTCTTATATAGACATGATGTTCCTTAATTCTAGGTTCTTGAATCCTGGCGTAAAAAACAATCCAGCCAAATAGATTTACGGCTTTAACTCCTGATTTATCTCATAGTTTATCTTCTTGCCAACTATGTAAATCATCTTTAAATCACTTTCTTAACTGTGGTCAAATAAAACAAATAAAACAACCAGTTAAGTCTATCCTTTAGCTCTGTTAGCTAGATATTTTGTCATTTTCTGATCTCTCTGTTCTATTAGTTAATTCTGCAGTTCGTCGCCGGTGGCAACTGCCAGTTCCATCAGTGTAACTTCAGTTAGCTTCAGGATCTTTGTCCATCAGGCATCATTGGATCTTTCTCATTGGGAAACACTATTTTTAGCTTGTCAGTCATCCTTTGATTCTACTTCATCAGGCAACACTGTCTTCTACTTGTCGGGCATCATTGTGACTTTATCTCTATCTTTACCAATGGTGTGCACTCCGTCGGTGTAGTTTATCACTTAGTGAATACTTGACTTTTATGCATTGTTGAAAGCATAACCTTTATTCCATTGATTCCCTGAAGTCTTTGGCATTATGTATATGACCATATAGATGATATCAAGTTGACATCAATGACAATACGAACCATTAACTGATTTAATGTCTTGCATCATCTTCAACTTAATATAGTGAACCATTTAATTAGTTACATGTCATCAGCTTGTTATTTTGAAAATGAATTATGCTTGTCTCTTATATAGACATGATATTCCTTTATTCTTGATTCTTGATTATTGATTCTTGGCGTGAAAAACAATTCAGCCAATCTAATTTATGGCTTTAACTCCTGATTTATTTTGTAGTTATCTTCTTGCCAACTGTATAAATCTTCTTTAAATAAATTAATTAACTGTGGTCAAATAAAACAAATAAAATAACCAATTATGTCTATCCTTAAGCTCTTCTAGCTAGATATTTTGTCATTTTTTGAACTCTCTGTTATGTCGGTCAATTCTGCAGTTAGTCATCGGTGACAACTACCAGTTTCGTCGGTGTAACTCCAATTAGCTTCGAGATCTCCGTCTGTCAAGAATCCTGTGATTTTTCTTCATTGGGAAACACTGTCTTCTGTTTGTTGGGTATCACTGTGACTTTTTCTTTGCCTTTACCGATGGTGTGCACTCCGTCGGTGTTGTCTGGAACTTTGTGAATACTTGACTTTTATGCATTGTTGAAAGCATAATCATTGTTCCATTGATTCTCTGAAGTCTTTGGCATTATGTATATGACCGTATAGATGATATCAAGTTGACATCAATGACAATATAAACCATTAACTGATTTAATGTCTTGCATCATCTTCAACTTAACATTATCAAACATTCAATCAGTTACATGTCGTCATAGAAAATCAAAAGGAAAACAGATTGACATTGATAGTGATGATGATTCTGATGATGAAGATCTAGAAATTATTGAAGCACTACTTGCAAAGAGAGCTTCCAAAGGAAAAGGACAGTACAAAGGAAGAATACCATTGATTTTGTTTTCATGTGATGAGGTTGGTCACATTGTTTCCAAGTGTCCAAACAAAGAAGACAAAGGTGAGAGAAAGTTCAACAATTACAAAGGAGAGAAAGATTTCAAAAGATATAAAAGCTACAAGGACAAAGGTAAGAAATCTTGTTATATTGAAAAATATTCTGATAGTGATAAAGATAAAGATGAAATTGTTTACATTGCTAATAAGGATGAGTCAGACAATGAAGATAATGAAAAGATTGCAATTTTCTCTCATATTAGAAAAAAAAATGACACTTGGATAATTGATAGTGGTTGTTCTCACCACATGCCTGGTGATAAAACTAAATTTGAACATCTTCACTACTTTGATGGTGGGAGTGTCAATTTTGGGAATGATGAACCTTGCTATGTGAAAGGTAAAGGTTGTATTGCTCTAACTAAAGGAATCAAATGTGATAATGCTTATTGGGTTCAAGGACTAAGGCATAATCTACTAAGTGTGGCATAGCTAAATAACATTGGTTTCAGGGTAGAACTCATGAATGGTAAGGCCAAGCTCCTGGATGGTAAGGAAAACCTAGTTGGAACTGGCAGGCAAACAAAAGGTAATCTATTCTATCTTGATCTCACTGAAAGTTCATGTTTTATTGCACAAGTAGAAGAAAGTTGGTTATGGCATAAAATATTGTGTCATGTGAATTTTGATAACTTGATCAACATAAGCAATAACAAAAGAGTAAGAGGTATTCCTATTTTGAAGAAACCTGAATTGGCAATATGCAAACAATGTCAAATTGGGAAGATGGGCAAAACTAGTTTCAAGGGCAAGAATTACAATACTGAAGAAGTCTTGGAGTTAGTGCATATTGATCTATGTGGACCAATTAGAATAGAAAGTTATACAGGAGAGAATTATTTCATTATATTTTTTGATGACCATTCTAGAATGATGACTATTATGTTTCTCAAACAAAAATTAGAAGCTTTTCAGAAGTTTAAGTGGTACCTATCCAGAGTTGAGAAGGAAATAGGAAAGAAACTAAAATGCCTAAGATCTAATAGAGGAGGTGAATTCATTTCTAATGAGTTCAATGAATTCTAAGATGAAAGAGGAATCAAGAGACAGGTATCTACCCCAGGTACACCACAACAAAATGGGATAGCAGAAAGAAGAAACAGATCTATTATGGATTGTGCAAGAACCTTGATGATTGAAAAGAATGTTGTAACCAAATACTGGAAGGAAGCTATCAACACTACAATTCACACCTTGAATAGAGTTCAATTGAAGAAAGGAGCAGACACCTTTTGAATTATGGTATGACTATAAACCTAATGTTCGTTATTTTAAAGTATTTGGAAGTAAATGTTACATCTTGAAGGAAGCAAGAAATGAAAAGTTTGATGTAAAAGGTGATGAATGTATATTCCTAGGCTACTACAAAATAAAAGCATATAAATTTTTGAATATTTCTACTCATAAAGTCATAGAAAGTGTACATGTAAAGATTAATGAGTTTGCAGAGAGAAGTGAAGAACAAAGCAGTAAAGAGTCTGAGGACTAAATAAAATTTGTATATTATGAACCTGGTATTATACCTAAGACACAGGAAATGGTGATTGTTAGGAATAAGGTGTCTCAACCTTGTATATTTCCTTACATTTGATATTTTCCAAATGTCGGCACTTTGGACAATGTGTAAGGTAATCATGACTGAAACGGCTATGACAAATTCCTATGATGGTCATTAATATTTGTAAGAGCTAATTATGGAATTTTTGATGACAGGTGAAGACGTGCAAGACATGTAGCAACTAATCAGTTGAGTACTATACACTCTTCTCAGAGAATGGTAAAACCCTAATACGACTACCTTTGGAAGTTGCCCTACAAAGTGAAGCGCATGATATAAGCATTTTTTAGGGTTGCAAATCTGAGAGAAGTTAGAGTATTGTTGGAATGTTTTTATGCTGCCAAATTTGTCTTCAAGTGTCAATTATCTTCTGAAAGAACTTGCATTGCAAGTGTAGTGTAAACAGTATTAGTTTTGATTAATACATTGTGCAGGTTTTGGAGTGCTAGGGTTTTTTACCGAAAGGTTTTCCCCAGGGTAAATCATTGTGTCATTCTCATTTTCTATGTATGCTTGTTATTGTATTATCATTATGTAATTGCTAAGGGTTAAATATGAACTTGCACGATCCTCTTCTTGGCAGTTTAGTGTAGGGAACTGGTTTCCAAACGCTTAGTTTCCTTTCAGTGATTTGACAGCAACCATGTCAACCACTGAATTCATCAACAAAAACCTTGTTGCAACCTATGCAACTCGAGCTGCTAACTATTGAAACCATGTCATAGACAGAGGGAACTGAGTCTCAGACTAAAGAAACTGAGTCACAAAAAGAGGGAACTGAGTCTTAGATAAAGGCACCCAAATCTCAGACAGTGGAACCTGAGTCTCAGTTGGAAGAGAATAAAAGAATGTTTGAGCATGATGAACCAAGTGGAGCAATCCCAGAATCAAAGAGGAAGGAACCTGTACTTTCCAAATATGTTAGAAAGCATCATTTACCTAAGAAAATAATTGGAGATTAGACAGAAGGTATAATGAAAAGGAACAAACTTAAAGGTACATGTTTTCTTAGTGAAATTGAACCTAGATCCATTAAAGATATGTTGAATGATGAAAGTTAGATAGAATCCATGAATGAAGAGATTGAGCATATAGAAAAGAACAAAACCTGGACTCTTGTACCTAGACCAAAAGACAATAATCTGAATGGTACTAAGTGGGTTTTCATAAACAAGATGAATGAAAAAGGTGAAGTTTCTAGAAACAAGGCAAGATTAGTGTGTAAAGGATATGCTCAAGAAGAGGGTATTGATTATGGAGAAAAAATTTCTCCTATTGCAACACTTGAAGGAGTCAAAACTCTCCTAGAATACACAACACATAAAGGATTCAAGGTATACCAAATGGATGTAAAATCTGCATTCTTGAATGGAATTCTGGAAGAGGAATTCTATATTGAGCAACCTAAAGGCTTTGTTGATCCTAACAAAAGGAATATGGTTTGCAAATTGTACAAAGCCTTGTATGGACTGAAGCAAGCTCCTAGAGCCTGGTATGAAATATTGCATGGTTACCTAGTAAGTATTGGATGTAAGAGAACTAATGACAATAGTATATTATACATCAAAGAAGGACCTCAGAGAAAGATATTATTAGCAAAGATATTTGTTGATGATATACTATTTACTGGATATGATGATTTATGCAAAGCATTCTCTGAAGCTATGAGTAAGGAATTTGAGATGCCTATGTTTGGAGAAATCAAATTCTTTGTTGGTTTACAAGTTCATCAGATGAAGGATGGTATCTACATTACTCAGTATAAATACATCAAAGAGATACTGAAGAAATTTGGAATGGAAGATTCTAGATCAATTGGGACACCTATGTCTACTGTACATAAGTTGTCTAAGGATGATTGCTCAAAGGAGGTAAATCAGACTACCTGCAGATCCATGATTGGTAAACTTCAATATGTTGTTTGCACTAGACCTAATATTGTATTAGCAATTGGTATTGTTGCAAGGTTTTCAGCTAATCCTAGAGAGAATCATTTGATGGCTATCAAGAGGATTCTGAGATATCTTAAGGGTGTTGACCATTATGGATTATGGTATAAGAAATGAGGAAACTTTGATTTGAAGACTTTTACTGATGCTGATTGGGTAGGTAGTGTTGATGATTGAAAGAGCGCCAGCGGTGGAGTGTTCTTTCATGGAAAGAGGTTAGTCTCTTGGACCAGTAAGAAACAAAATTGCATTTCTCAGTCTACAACAGAGGCAGAGTATGTTGTTGCAGCGGTAAATTGTTTAAATATCATATGGTTCAAACAGTTGTTGTCAGGTATGAAGGAGGAAATCAAAGAACCAATCATTATCTAATGTGACAACACTAGTTCTATTAACATTTCAAAGAACCCTGTGATGCATACTAAGACTAAGCATATTGCAATAAAGTATCATTTCTTGAGGGAATTGGTTCAGGACAAGGAAGTAAGGCTGGAATATGTGAATACTAAAGAACAAATTGCAAACATATTCACAAAACTTTTAGCTAATGATGCATTCTTGTATATTAGAGGAAAGCTAGGGGTGATTCCCCTAACTGAGGCTCACTAATGGATAGATTAGTGATGCATCAACCGAGCTATGTAAAAGATTTAACAAGTTAATGTAGATTGTTAGAGCTTATTGCATATGAATTAGTACATCAAGTACACTACAATTTCATTGGATAGAGTATTTGGCATTTGGATGTCAAAGAGGGAGAGATTATTAATGTCATGCCAAAGAAATTATTAAAGGAAAAGATTATTGATGACAGAGGGATAAATTTTATCAGAAACAAAGATTAATGTAAGAGAGAGAAATATGTATTTCAGTGATTGTTAAGATAGGGGGAGTTTTCTAGATGAGAATCAAAATGAAGATAAGGAAATTAATAAAAAAAATTCTTGTTTTTATTTCTCTAAAATTCTTTGTATTATGACATGTTGTGTTGCCATCAATGCCAAAGAGGGAGATTGTGGAAGACAATTATTCAATTGTGTATTGTCATTGATGTATACACAAATGTAGTGATGTTACACAAATGTCTATACCTAAGCTGAGCATAGTCAGTGTATGCAAAACTCTCTTGGGCATTGAAAAAGACTCATATATATGCCAAAGTGATTTTCAGTTCTAACTGAGTTCACTCGGGCAATGCAGTAATGGTAAGGTGTTGAAGGATTATAGTGTTAACCGATTTATGCATTTAGCGTCAACTGACTAACTACAGTTTACACTTTATGTTTAATTGGTTATATGCAGCTGACAAACTTAAGTTTTATTATTTATTTGGAAGTTTATTCAAGCCAACTTGACAAGGATTATCATATATATACTAGGTCAAGTTTGGATTGAATATGTAGAAGTAAGAGGAGAAGCGGAAGAGTTTTTGATATGAAGAGTGAAGGTGAAATAAGATGGAATTCTGATTAAGGACAAAACATCTAGACCGAGATGCAATAGAATATTTGATCGGTGAGGATCCAGTTTAAAGCCAGAGTAGAGATCTGAATCAACAAAGACAGTTGCTTCTTCAAACAGGTCAATCCATTGTTACTCTCTAACAATTGCAGCAGTGATCCAAATCTCTTTACAGAGTAGACTTAACATTCTTTCATAAATCCTCTCACAAGGTGGCATTTCTACATTGAAGTGTTTGAAGACCTCTATCAAGGCCACTCCCAATAGGGTGATTAAATCTTTTAACAGGGTCATACCTAATAGTGTGTTTTGTAACCTTTAACAGGGTTGGCTCCTAATATGGCTCACTTCAGAAGAGTGAAAAATAGTAACTAGTTGCAATTTATGGTTTTCCCAAATTGGGTTTCCACATTAAATCTTTGTATCATCTGTGTACATGTTATTTTCTTTATGCTTTATGTTTCTAAACTTAATCACTAAAGGATAATCACAGTTAATATTTTAAGTTTGCTTTGTTAACCGGGTAACGACAGAATATCTTTGTTAACCGAGTAACAATGATAAGTTTGTTTAAGACATCTAAGGGACTTAGATTTTTTTTGTGGCAACTGATTCACCCCTCTCCTCTCAGTTACTCAACCCATTTACAACACCACCAACCTTTCTATAGGATGGATTTCAACTTTTCCAATAGGTCTTGACACCTTCCTTAACTCAATACAACCTTTAAGGTTATAAACAAGTTCCTTTCAATTTATGTCTTAGGGACACTTTCCCTAAACTCAAGCCAAAGTGTGAACTCTTCACAAGTAGCTTCAACCAATCAATCCAATGGTTGGAACACCTTACTAGGGTCATATTGATAGGCAATCACCTAACTAATTGATTCATACACACTCACAATCACCCAAACACTTATTGTCCTGTAAATCTTTGTAGTCATGTTCGAGAGGTTTTTCTTACACAACTTTTGATTATGGAGGGAAAAAATGAAAGAAGAATGTTTCCAGATACCCTTTATGGGGTTACTACAATCCCCAAAGACCCAAAATCCAACTCTACTCTGGCACCACTAAACCCTTACAAAGTACATAGACCTAATTAGCTAGATTAGGCTTGGTTTACAAAGCAAGTGGTTAATGATGGGTTCATATAATGGATGCAGGGATTGGGAACTATTCTACTATTCCAAAATGATCTAAATCAATCCTTCAATTGATCCCTCAAATCTAATTGTTCATTTGTTCATGATTTCACATATATGACTGGCTAAATACATTGAGATATCTAGCCTAGGGCTTGATGCTAAAAATAGCAAAATGCTAGATCTTATCCCGAGCCTTTGGAATCATTAAACATAAACCCCTAACTTTCATTCCCATTAGGTATTGGATTTCCACTGGAGAAATGTTAAGTTAGGGCTCCATTTGTACAATAGGCCTGGATTTGATGCCCTTTTGGACTGCTTTTACCAAAATGTTTGTAACTTTTGTTCAACAACTCAAATTGAGACCAAATAAAATGATTGGAAGACTAGAATCGCCAGGATATCTGATCATGGCATTAATTCCACTCTACCAATCCATGTACTTTCATACATACATAATTTTATCAAGGAAATCTAGTTATCTTATTCAAAATTGCATCAAACTTTTGTCTACAACTTCCAACCCTGTTGAAGAGGCTTGGACATGTTAAAATCATAGATCCAACCTATTCATGGATGGTTATGACTTCTGGAAACCATATTTGAACTTCTCAAGCAACTTTTTGAAAATTTGCTCAAGCAAAATTGACAACATTTTGACAACTTTGCAACATTGTTGCATTTTACACTTGTTGAACCCAAAATGACCTCTATTGGATTCCTATGACCTTGAAATGATCAAAATGACTCAAAATCCTTTAGAAACAACAACTAGACACTTCAAACACCTAGAACACCTACTTACACCTAGCAAACGCAACTTAGGATCCAAGTGGACTAAGGTGTCCCAAGGTTTATAGATGTACCTTAGGGACCCTTTACCACAAAAATGGATCAAGACATATGTTGGATGATCTCAAGGATCCATCCTTATTATAATGAAAGAGAAAACCAAATTTGTAAGCCCTGGGTGCCCTGCACCATCCAAGGTCTTCCATCTTACAGTGTATGATTGAGCAAATATCTTTTATTAGCAGTACACCATAAGGTATTGATGATAGGGAACTCATAAGATCATTCTATTTGGCCTTCAACGGGTGTATTTTGAATACGGGTATTGGCTTATCCACAACATCGATCATCATGAGAGTATCCATAATGAAAAAATTAGCTCTTAATCGTAACACACCTGTAGAATCTTCACTTAATAAATAACAACCTTCACTTTCACTGATAGGTGTTCTTCAACAACCAATATAATTCACTACTAGAAATCTCAATTAGCACACAAGAAATTATCATTATCACTTTAGAATGTTTATAAATGCTCTCCAGAAAACTCGTAAGAATGGAAAGTAACAAAATAGGTTACTATTTCATCTTTATATCATTGAGAATGATGTCATCTCTTTCAATGGCCACATAGTGCTTTTCACCGATCACAATGGTTATAACATAAAAACTATTATATGGACACACACAACCAAATATAGCACTTTATCTTCACTAACGTTATTAAATCAAAAATAGGCATCTCTATATACATATGAATTTTACCGCTCATTCACTAATAGGATTTTTCCTTTTAGTACTCCCCCTAAGTGATATCAAACTTACTTCACCGGTGGATTCTCCACATTTCCTAAATCTATGGAGCTCTTAGTCAATTTAGAAGTTTTTGATTCCCCTTTCTTCACCCATGTTTTCTTAATTTCACTTTTTTATTTCTTCAACATCAACAATTCTCTTACCTTTATCATTTGCATCTTTGTTCACCGGTTGGCCACTAGTGTTCTTTATTTCTCTTCATGACCTAGCAAGATGACCAAATTTGTTACGGATATAACAAGCCATACCTATTTGATTCCAAGGTCCAACATTCCCTTTAGATGACCTTAATCTACAATTCACATATATATGTCCATTATTGTGACAAAAAAAATAGGTAAAATCTGATCGGTTACCCTAATAATTAGGTCTCTAACTGTTGTAATCATATGACCACTAATTGTTGATTCTTTCTCTACACTCATTAGCTTTATGTCCAAACTTATTGTAGTAATAAAAAGTTCCTTGGAATGCATTAGATCTAGCATAGTAGTTATCTCCTCTACCATAAGAATTATCTGATCTAGTAGTGGGACCTCTGTTGGAAATGAGTTGAGTAACTAAGAGGGGATGGGTGGATCGGTTACCACAAAAGAAAAATCCAAGTCCCTTAGATGTCTTAATCAAACTTATCACTCTGATTGGTTAATAAAAGATATTTTTTTGTAACTCGGTTAACAAAGAAATCTTAAGATATTAAATGTGATTAACCTTTAGTGATTAAGTGCAGAAACATAAAGCATAAAGAAAATAACAGGTACACAGATAACACCAAGATTTAACATGGAAACCCAATTTAGGAAAACCACCAATTGCAACTAGTTACTGATTTTCACTCTTCTAAAGTGAGCCCTATTAGAAGCCAACCCTATTAAAGGTTACAAAACACACTATTAGGTGTGACCCTGTTAGAGGATTTAATCACCCTGTTAGGAGTGGCCTTGTTAGAGGTCTTCAAAAACTTCAATGTATAAATGCCACCTTGTGAGAGGAATTATGAAAGACTATTAAGTCTACTATGTTAAGAGATTTGGATCACTTCTACAATTTTTAGAGATTAACAATGAATTGACCTAATTGAAAGAAGCAACTAGCTTTGCAGATTCAGATCTCTATTCTAGTTTTAACTGGATGCTCACTGATCAAATATTCTTTTGCAGCTCAGTCTAAATATTTTTTCCTTAATCAGAATTCCTTCTTACTTTTCCTTCACTCTTTGTATCAAAAAATCTACTTCGTATTCAATCCAAACTTGACCTTGTATGTATATGATAACCTTTTTCAAGTCGGATTGAATACCCTTCCAAATAAACAATAAAACTTAAATCTGCCGACTGTAATTAACCAATTAAACTCAAAGTGTAAACTATTGTCAGTTGGGTGACACTAAATGCATAACTTGGTTAACACTATAATCCTTCGATGCTTGACCATTACTTGGCTGAAACTAAACTTATTCTATTGCCCAAGTGAACCCGGTTAATACTGCAAATCATTTGGCTAATACTGGATTCTTCTTCAATGCCCGAGAGAGCTCGACATACACTAACTATTCTCGGTTAGGTTTAGACATTTGTGTGACATCAATGACAATACACAATTGAATAATTGTCTTCAAAAATATCCCTCTTTGGCATTTATGGCAACACAACATGTCATTATACAAATAATTTTAGAGCAACAGAAACAAGAATTTTTTTTTAATGTTGTTAGCTTCATTATGATTATCATCCAGAAAAATCCCTCTATCTTCACAGTCACTGATATATAGATTTCTCCCTCTTACATCAATCTTTGTCTCTGATAACATTTCTCCCTCTGATATACTGATTTCTTTGGCATGACATCAATAATCTCTCCCTCTTTGACATCCAATGCCAAAGACTCCATCCAATGAAGTTGTAATGTACCTGATGTACTCATTCATATGCAATAAGCTCCAACAATCTGTATCAACTTGTTAGATCTTCACTGTAGCTGGGTTGATGCTTCACTAATCTGTGCTTTAGTGAGCCTCATTTAGGGGAATCACCCCTAGCTTTCCTCTAAGATACAAGAATGCATCCTTAGGTAAAGGTTTTGTGAATATGCTTGCAATTTGTTCTTTATTATTCACATATTCCAACCTTACTTCCTTGTCTTGAACTAATTCTCTCAAGAAATGATACTTTATTGCAATATGCTTAGTCTTTGTATGAATCATAAGGTTATTTGAAATGTTAATAGCACTAGTGTTGTTATAGTAGATAATAACTGGTTGTTTGATTTCCTCCTTCATACCTAACAACAATTGTTTGAACCATATGATATTTGAACAATTCAATGCTGCAACAACATACTCTGCCTCTGATATAGACTAAGAAATGCAATTATGTTTCTTTTTAGTCCAAGAGACTAACCTCTTTCCAAGAAAGAACGTTCGACACTAGTGCTCTTTTTGTCATCAATACTTCATGCCCAATCAACATCATTAAAAGTCTTCAAATCAAAGTTTCCTCCTTTCTTATACCATAATCCATAATCTTCAGTGCCCTTAAGATATATTAGAATCCTTTTGATAGTCATCAAATTATTCTCTCTAGGATTAGTTGAAAACCTTGCAAGAATACCAACTGCTAATGGAATATCAGGCCTAGTGTGAACAACATATTGAAGTTTACCAATCATGGGTCTGTAGGTAGTCTGATTTACCTCCTTTGAATCATCATCCTTAGATAGCTTATGTCTAGTAGACATAGGTGTCCCAACTAGTCTGGAATCTTCCATTCCAAATTTCTTCAGTATCTCTTTGATGTATTTAGACTGAGTAATGTAGATACCATCCTTCATCTGATGAACTTGTAAACCAACAAAGAATTTGATTTCTCCAACCATAGACATCTCAAATTCTTTACTCATTGCTTCAGAGAATTCTTTTCATAGATCATCATGTCCAGTGAATAGCATATCATCAACAAATATCTCTGCTAATAGTATCTTGTTCTGAGGTCCTTCTTTGATGTACAAGCTACTATTATCATTAGTTCCCTGAAATCCAATACTTACTAGGTAACCATGAAATCTTTCAAACCAAGCTCTAGGATCTTTCTTTAGTCCATACAAAGCTTTGTGAAATTTGAAACCCATATTATTTTTGTTAGGATCAACAAAACCTTCAGGTTGCTAAATATAGACTTCCCCTTCAAGAATTCCATTCAAGAATGCAGATTTTACATCCATTTGGTATACCTTCAATCCTTTATGTGTTGCATATTTCAGATGAGTTCTGACTCCTTCAAGTCTTGCAACAGGAGAAAAAGTTTCTCCATAATCAATACCCTCTTCTTGAGCATATCCTTTACACACTAATCTTGCCTTGTTTCTAGAAACTTCACCTTTTTCATTCAACTTGTTTCTAAAAACC
>MU226251.1:17979-30301 GCA_018584345.1 Thuja plicata
ACACACTAATCTTGCCTTGTTTCTAGAAACTTCACCTTTTTCATTCAACTTGTTTCTAAAAACCCACTTAGTACCAATCACATTCTTGTCTTTTGGTCTAGGCACAAGAGTCCAAGTCTTGTTCTTTTCTATCTTCTCAATCTCTTCATTCATGGCTTCTATCCAACTTTCATCATTCAAGGCATCTTTAATGGATCTAGGTTCAATTTCACTAAGAAAACAAGTACCTTTAAGTTTGTTCCTTATCATTATACCTTCTCTCTGATCTCCAATTATTTTCTCTGGTGCATGATGCATTTTCACATATTTGGCAAGTAAGGCTCCTTCTTCTTTGATTCTAGGCTTTCTTCACTTGGTTACCATGCTCAAACATTTTTTTCTACTCTTCTAAATGAGATTTGACTGCCTCTATCTAAGACTCGATTTTCTCTGTCTGAGACTCGGTTGCAAATGTTAGTAGCACGGGTTGCACAGGGTGCAACTCGGGTTGTACTGGTTGTAACAAAGTTTATGCTAATGAATTCAGTGGTTGGTATGGTTTTTTTCCAATCACCATTGCTTGTGTCTTAGGTATAGTATCAGGTTCATAATGCATAAAGTTCCTATAGTCCTCAGGCTCTTTATTGCTTTGTTCATCACTTCTCTCTACGAACTCGTCAATCTTTACATGTACACTTTCTATGACTTTATGAGTAGTAAGATTCAAACATTTATATGATTTTCTTTTACAAGAGTAGCCTAGGAATATGCCTTCATCACATTTTACATCAAATTTTCCATTTTTTTCTTCCTTCAAGATGTAACATTTACTTCCAAATAGTTTGAAATAACGAACACTGGGTTTATAACCATACCATAATTAAAAGGGTGTTTGATCAGTACCTTTCTTCAATTGAACTCTATTCAAGGTGTGAACTACAGTGTTGATAGCTTTGTTAGTAATAACTAAGGGGGGGTGAATCAGTGGCCTCAAAAATATTCCAATTAATCAACCTGAAAACTTAGTACCATAATATTAAGCCTCTAGTTATCTTTATTCCTATAAGATGAATGCCTTGAAATATAATTATTAAATAACTACTACTCGGAGTGCTCTATTAAACCTTATTCTTAATGTTTACCAAATAGCAGTCTTTCAATTTACCAAAAAATAGTAAATAGCTTAGTGTATACCTATCAATCTAGATTAGTTATGTGTAATGCAAAACACTAAAGTAATGACTCATAAACACATTGACACATGGATTTTTAACATGGAAACCTTGTTAAGGGAAAAACCACTTGGGACCAGTAACCCAAAATTTTCACTCTTCTGAAGTGAGCTCGGGGAAGAGCCAACCCTGTTAAAGGTTACAAACACATTGTTAGGTGTGACCTTGTTAGAGGATTTTAAAGATTAGTTTGTCACTTGATATCAGGCATCTCTATGCTACCTTCTATGACCAAACCCTAGTTTATCAAATGGTATCTGACATCTCATGCTATCTTCATGATCAAACTTTTTGATACTTCTTGGGATGTATCTCAATATAGAAAGGATCTTTAAATCCTGCTCGGTTAAGAGACTTTCTGAATCAATGGTTAAACTGAAATAGTATAATCTATTCACATATACAACTTATACTTGCAGATCTTCAGAACTGTTGTAAGCTCATTAAACCATTCTAATCAATATATCTTTTCAATACCTTTGCTCCACTTTTGTTTCTGCTCAGTGATGTTGTGCTCTCTTGCTCAGTGTCCACAGAAATCTTTAGCTCTTTCCTTAGCTTGATTGATTAGGACTATATGAAGTTGATCTTCATCAGTTTCTCTTCAGCATCCTCTTTTTTATTCACTCCCCTTAATTAATAATGAATTAAGATGTCTCTTTATAGACATGATATCACTGTTTCTTTCTTCTTGATTTTCTTGTTCTTGGCATGATCCGCAATCTTAGCCAATCCTGATTTAAAGCATAACTCCTATTTTATCTCATAGAAATCTTCTTTCCAACTGGATAAAACAACTTTAAATCCTTTACTTATCTCTAGCTTTATTTTGTCGATAAAAACAATGATAACAACCTGTTAAGTCTATATTTAGCTCTGTCAGCTAGATATTTTGTCATTTCTGAACTCTAGTTAACTTTTGTGTTTTAACTTTTTGATAGATTCAGTCAACACTTTAGTTCTCCTTGGGATTCTTCATCGGGGTTTTCTGTCCTTCGGGCTTCACTACAAAGTTCTTCTCCTCGGTTAACACTGTAATTCTGGTCATCGGTAATGCTTGTAATTCTGCTCTACGATAATGCTCATCGGTTTCTTTGTTCGGGCATCACTGTGACTTAACTTTTGTTTATCTCTATCCGTTGGGTTCCACTAGCCATCGGTGTTTGTAGTCACTTAGTGAATTCTTGTCTTTTATGCATTACTGAAATCATAATCTTTATCTCTCTGTTTCTCTGAAGTCTTTGACACTTTTTTTTATAACCGATTAGATTATATCAAGTTGACATCAATGACAATACAATCCATTAATTGATTTAATGTCTTGCATTATCTTTCTTCATTTTGGTGATTAATTTAACATCTTCAAACATTCAATCAGTTACATGTCATCAAGCTTCTTTTCGGTATTTGGTTGCAACATTCTTTTCAATCATCAAGGTCCTTGCACAATCCATAATAGATTTGTTTCTTCTTTCTGCTATTCCATTTTGTTGTGGTGTACCAGGGGCAGATACTTGTCTCTTGATTCCTCTTTCATTATAGAATTCATTGAACTCATTAGAAATGAATTCACCTCCTCTATAAAATCTTAGGAATTTTAGATTCTTTCCAGTTTCCTTCTCAAATCTGGCAAGGTGCCAATTAAACTTTTGAAAAGCTTCTCATTTTTCTTTGAGAAACATAACAGTCATCATTCTGGAATGATCATCAAAAAATACAATGAAATAATTTTCTCCAGTGTAATTTTTTGTTCCAATTGGTCCACATAGATCAGTATGCACTAACTCCAAGACTTCTTCAGTATTGTAATTTTTTCTCTTGAAATTAGTTTTGCCCATCTTCCCAATTTAACATTGTTTGCACATTGCCAATTCAAGTTTCTTCAAAATAGGAATACCTCTTACTCTTTTTTTCTTTCTTATGTTGACCAGGTTATCAAAATTCACATGACACAATATTTTATGCCACAACCAGCTTTCTTCTACTTGTGAAATAAAACATGAACTTTCAATGAGATCAAGATAAAATAGATTACCTTTTGTTTGCTTGCCAGTTCCAACTAGGTTTCCTTTACCATCCAAGAGCTTGGCCTTGCCATTCATGAATTATACCTTGAAACCAATTTTATTTAGCTGTGCCAGACTCAGTAGATTATGCCTTATTCCTTCAACCCAATAATCATTATCACATTTGATTCCTTTAGTTAGAGAAATACAACCTTTACCTTCCACATAGCAAGGTTCATTATTCCCAAATCTGACACTCCCACCATCATAGTGCTCAAGATGTTCAAATTTTGTTTTATCACCAGTCATGTGGTGAGAACAACCACTATTAATTATCCAAGTGTCATTAACATGAGAGAAAAGTGCAGTCTTTTCATTTTCTTCATTATCTGACTCATCCTTAATAGAAATGCAAACCATTTCATCTTCATCTTCATCACTATCAGAATCTTTTGCAATATAACAAGATTTCTTACCTTTCTCCTTGTTTAACTTTCTCTCATCTTTGTCTTCTTTGTTTGGACACTTATCAACAATGTGGCCAACCTCATCACATGAAAAGAAAATCAATGGTATTCTCCCTTTGTACTGTCCTTTTCCTTTGGAATTTCTCTTTGCAAGTAGTGCTTCAATGATTTCTATATCTTCATCATCAGATTCATCAATACTATCATTGTCAATCTGTTTTCCTTTTGAGTTTCTATCCATCTTACCAAGACTTAATTTAGCTTTGAATGCAGACTCAAAATTGCTAGGATTAGGAGAATAATTGTCAAAATTGTCCAACTCAAAAGATGTTAGCCTTCCAACCATATGCATCTAGATTTATATCATTACTACACCTCATCTCTTGAATAGTTGAAACTCTAATTGCATAGATAGGAAGTAAAGTTCTCAATACCTTACTAACCATTGTTTTATCTTCAATCTTTCCACCACCAGCTCTGATGGCACTTACACTTTTCTTGATTATTTCACTATATTTTGTAATGTATTCTCCTTCTTTCATTTTCATCTATTCAAACTGACCTCTGAGACTCTCTGCTTTCGCTCTCTTTAAATTGTCATCTCCTCCATGGATTTCATGTAGTTTCTTCCACATATCATAGGCATTAGGGAATTCCTTGACTTCATCAAATTCTGAATAGCTAAGTGAAGAAGCTATATCAATCATCATTATGTTATGATTCTTCATGTCCACCATCTAATCCATAGACACAGGTCTAGGTGGTTCCGCATACTTGTGGTCCAAGAATTGAAAACCAGTATCTCCAATAGTAGATAGATGTAGCCTCATAAACTCTTGCCATGCAGGAAATTTGTCTTTGTTAAGCTTGGGGATCTCCCTTTTGTAAGACATATGTTGGCACTACCTATAGTTATTAAGTCTTTCCAGGATGTTAAATCCCCTGTGTTTGAATCTCTTTTAGATTCTCTAGGTTTGTCTCTGAAAATC
Organism: Thuja plicata; assembly: GCA_018584345.1. Classification (NCBI taxonomy): domain Eukaryota; kingdom Viridiplantae; phylum Streptophyta; class Pinopsida; order Cupressales; family Cupressaceae; genus Thuja; species Thuja plicata. The sequence goes on from MU226251.1 coordinate 22,653, forward strand.
CTTCATATTTAAACCCTGGTTAAAACCCTAGTCCATTTTGTGTGAGATGTCAAAAGCCCTAAATACAATTTTGAAATATTTGAAAAACCTTGGAAAAACCCTTAAACATTATGTTTTGATGTTAGCTTTTGTTGAGGGTCATGGCTTCATTAAGTCACTTAAGTTGTGGTCGTTGAGCTAGGTCTTATAACTTTATGTTATAACCCCGCATATTAACTCCTTTTAAATTTTTATGTCACGTCTTATCCTAAGTTTTATGTCTCTTATAATCCTTTGAATATCAGTTGGCTCGCGTGAGCGTGCAGCTCTAACAAGAAACCATTGCGCAGCTACGAGATACATCCACGTGGAGATGGCGGGGCCAGCAGTAAGGGTTGCACTAAAGAAGATCTATGGTTCACGCTCGCTCACTGATCTAACAACCAAATATTGTGAAGGTGAATGATCTTTACATGTGGACTCAGCCAGACATCAAGCATATGTGGTGGGACTTGTGTTTGTCAGCGGAAACTGAATGATGTGGAGTAGTACATGGAGAGTACACCTCACCTTTTATGAGGTGGACGTTGAGCTAGAGATACAACTGTACATGGAAACGAATAGGGTTTTGCCACAAAGACTGTTGAAGTGTCCTAACTCAGAGGGGCCCAGTTGCTATTCACAAAGGATATTACTAAGGCATTGAAGATCTACCACTCACACTCACTCTCAAGTCTGACTCCCAGACTTTGCGATGGTGCGTGATCTTGCCATGTGTATATTTTTGCAGATGGGTAACTTAAGTAAAGAAAAAAGCATGTGCTTCAAATCAATGATCATGTTTTAATTGGTGATTGAATCTCGACCGTCCATGTTTACAGTAGTGAAGTAATTGATCGGACAACTCACTCTCACTCGCAATAAGAAGATGAAGGGATTGCGACGATGCGTGATGGTGACACGTGTCTGGTTTGTCCAGTTTGTGAATGACATAGAGAGAAATGCCAGCGTGTTGAGTTTGAGACTTCTGATTGGAGGAAAGTGGGCCCGAGGTGACAAGTGTGAAGTGAGCCAAATTCAACAAAGATGAGGATCGTCCGATGTGCCAAGAAATTTAGATCATCGATTAGAATTTAAACTTAAAACACATGCCGCAGATGAAACACTTGCAGTTGCAATTTTTGCCAGTGAAGTTCATCACATGAATTGAGAATTTATGGTTGTAGAGAGGTACTTGGGGTAATAAAGGAATTAAATCATCTGCAGCTTAAAGACTTAAAATCATAAAATTGTTCTAATCATTCTAATTTGAATAAGTTGCAGAGTAGAGGATTTGCAGAGCAAGAGAAAATTGCAAAATAGGGGATTTTCTGGCAAAGAGGAATTTGAGCAAAAAAAAAGTAAGTAATTAACTCTAAGTTTGTTGTTCTGCATAAAATTAGGGTTTCTAGGATAATTGAAACCCTAGATTTGAAATTACCATAAAGGGAGAGGATTGTGTCAACCTGAGTGAAGAAAAATTATCAAAATGGCTCCGAAGAAGTATGTTGGCACATTCAATTATGAAGATAGGAGACTTCAGGATGATTTCCTTGAGATGCTGCCAGATTCAAAGGAGGGTAAAGAAGCAACTGATATGTGGAAAGCCCTAAAAAGAGAGATACGCCCTGGGGTAAAAGATAGGTTTGATGAAATTACTGATACTCATGTGCCATTGAAAGGACTGCAAATTTTCAGATGGTGGTATGAGCAAGCTAATGCAGGGTGTCTATTCAGTAACGTATGGCAATATGACTTAGGTAAACTGGTTATGCCTACAGTCTTCAAGTATTTAGACCTAATTTTGGAAATAGTGGTCAGATATGATTAGATAACCCATGAGATCAGAGATATTGATGGGAACATGCTCCTAAGAATTGATGCTGAATCCATAAGAGAAGCTTTTGATCTGCACAGCTCTGAAGAAGTTACAGATAGAGTTGATTTGAAAATATTTGAAGAAGCTTTTGATGATGCAGGGTTGGATATGCAGGGGAAATTACTCTTGCCATTTATTAAAGAAGTTAATGGAGTAAGGCTTGCTATTGATGCCATAAGAACTAAATTGGCAAACTACGAAAATTATAACACCACATTGGTAAATACACATACAACTTTATACCAAGTGTTGGGGCTACAAAATATAAATAAAACTTCTAAAGCAACAATGTGGATATGTTGGGGTCTGCAGATAACAGGAGCAGAATTTATTTTAGATTACCCTACATATTTGGACAAACACATAAATGAAGGTTTAGCGACAATAAAGGAAGGCAAAAGAGTACCTTTTAGGTGGTATTTCCTTCTCATGCATTTTATTCTCTTCCATTGCGAGGATTATTTTGGACAAGTTATTGATTTAGAAGTGGAGAGAGATGGTGTAAGGTTACCGGTTCAGCTGTGGACCCCAGTTTTGTCATCAGATTGGGAAGGTGCTAATTTGGTGCCATTTGAGAATGATTTTGCATACTTGCTGAGGAAGAGGTTGATTCATCAACTTGAGAATTTTCCATTTTTGTTAAAAAAATTTCTTAGGCCTTTGGATTATGATGTCAAACCACCAAAATGCCATAATTGGGGTGACATTTATTTCTATAGAAATACAACTGTGGTCAGAATATATGGATTCCCTGGAAAGCCTTTTGTGCTTCCAAGATATGTGCTTTTGAGGATTGGATTTCTGGAAGTTATGAGACAGATTGCAATGTTGCAAGAGACTGATTTTCCAGCAAATAAGAAGAAGGGTACATTCTTCTCAGAATTAACAAATTTTCACCATTTTGTAGTGACAAAATGGGGAAGGAATGAATTATCTCATTTGCTGAGGCCCTATAATTTTGTTGTTAGTTCAAAAAGACTAAATGATATTGAGGGTTTTTATGCAAGATTTATAAGGAAGATAACTAGACCTTCCAGAGGCACCCATCAATTTGATTTCCCCAAGGACATAATCATAAATGATGAAGAGATGAAGTCTCAGAGGAACAAGAAGTCATACTAGCATACATACAATGATATGTCGAAAGAAAATCATGAAACAGACCCAACATATGAGCCCTTTCCAATTTACAATGATTGGGATAAGAGAATAAGAATTGTGCTAACAAATTTTGCTAAGGTATATGACACTCTAAATGAGAAATTGGGATATGGTAAGAAAGTCAAACTTACCATTGTACAAGACAAAGAAGATCTTGACAAATTGGTGCAAACTGAAGGAGTGGTGAAGAAAGAAGATAAGGGCAAGAAAAGAAGCAGAGAGGAATCCCCTACCCCAGGTTTTAGTTAGCAAAAGGTACAAAATTGGTATTTCAGTGTACCATAGGAAAAGATTGAAGAAGGATCTTGTTGATCTTAATATTGTTGAAATTCCACATGAAGGGGCATACACTGCAGATGATCCAGAAAGGAGATCCCCATCTCTTGATTCTCCTAGGCCACCTCCTATTTTTTATGAAGGAGATGTTTCACAAGTGCATGAGGTCAGGGAGATCACCGAGGACAACATAGTTGGGATTAGTTCTACTATCAGAACAGAAAGAAGATTAGAGGAAAAATTAGTGGAAGTAGCCCCTACAAAAGGAAAAATGCCTAGAGAAAAGGCAGGGCCAGTGCAAGAAGAGGGAACATCTAGTGGAGCCCTGAACCTTCCTTATGGGAGTGATGAGAATGAAGAGGAGTATATTTATGTGCCTCCAGAGCTATTAGAAGGGAAATATGTCCAAGCTCCCTTAGCCCCTATTTCTGACATCACAACCCTGGAGATAAAAGGAGTATTCCCAAGGGAATTAAGGGTTGAATCATGTGATGCCAAAATAGATGATAGTGAATTCATCAAGTCAGTGGCTTTCAAAAATTTGTTGTGGTGACATTTTGAGAAGGAATCTATTGAATTAATGAGGAAGAAGAAAGACGATAGACCCTTGGTTGATAATGATGATCTCATTAAAGAGATAAAAGGGGAGATGTTAACAATGTTTGATACATTAACCCCTGCAGAGGGAAGAGAAGTAGTAAAGAAGGCAGGAATTTTGTTGACCCCTAACCTAAGAATTGTAGATGCTATTGCATTTGATTGCATCATGAAGGATATAAGGTTAAAGAGGCCAAACATGCCTAGTATTGAACACATCACAACTGACACTTTTTATAGTAAAGACCTTGGAGCTTTGGCTACTTGGGATTTCTCTGCAGCAGGGCAAGAGGGTGAAACCAGTTCAGGCACCAGAGGTAATTTCATTATACAGAGAGTTACAGATGCCAAGATGTCAAACACAACCAAGGGTCTGCAGGAATAAGTTGCATATGTGCATGATGTTGCATTAAATAAAGAAATCATTTATGAAAATATCCAAGAGAAATATAGGCATGTATACAATGCTTATGAACAGAAAACCAAGGAGGCACTGGACCTTCAAGGAAAGGTAATTTCTTTAGAAAGGAAGGTTTCAAAATTAGAGGCAGTAAGGCCTAAAGAAACTGGTGAGATCTCAAAAGGACAGAAAAGTCCTAATGTACCATGGACTATTGTACCATACACCCACCAGGAACAAGTACCTCAAATTGCAGATATGAAAAGCAAGGTTGAAGAAGAATTTCTCAAAGAGGTAAATAATTTGAAGGGACAATTGGATCAAGGCACGAATAGATATGAAGATGCTAAGGAAACAATTGTTAGAACAACTATAATGACAATTTTTGAGAAGATAAATGCTAAGCTCTTTACACTCCATGAGGTGTGTAAGATTTTATATTTAGCTGTAAACAATATAGATAGTGACAACAGGGTTGTTAAACCCACTTATCAAAAGTGGATAATTCAAATGGATAAGCTAAAAATTATAGAGTTATGTGCCAGAGGGGATCCCAGTGCTCCAGCAAATGCAATGCCAACTGCAAAGTTGGTCAGATCATTGAGGGACTTCACAATTTTTCCTGAGCACATTGAAGCAAGATGGATTGAGCTCAAGGGTGACTTTGAAAATTATAAGGACACTGTGGTCCCACCCTTGCTGAAGAATGATCAAATTATCAAAGGATATACAAAGTGGAGAAAGGAAACTATTGCAAGGGTTAATGCATTAATCAAGGATATATCACAAGATGTCAACATGATACTCCTGCAAGAAAGTCTACTAAATTTGGTTAATTCTGATATTTTCTATGATAATTTTATTAAAGAGGTTAACCAAACCATAATGAAGTATAATCCATATAGACAGAAGGCAGAACAAATAGTTCAGCATAAATGGCCAACTGATGAAGAATACCAAGAGTGGATTAAAAGATATGTCCCTGATGATAACTAGAACAAAATAATTTTCTAAAGAATGTTTCATAAACAAATTTTCTCTTTCATCTCTCTTGAGCGAGCCAGAAAGTTGTTAGATCTGTAAAGTGTCATTATCATTCTATTGTAACTATTTTTGTTCTTTCCTATTTTTGTGGATCGATATATTCTTACATCTGAAAGCAAGATTGTAAAGGGCACCTGTCAGTTTTGATGACCTGAAGCTTGTTGCAATTCACATCTATATAAGTGAATTTCCAAGGCATCAATAGGGTCTGAGTTTTAATCTAAGAAATAAATTTTTCATTTTGGGTCGGTCCAATTTGTATATGTATTTTTGTTTGAGATAATTAGGCATACTATTAAAGTTGCAGGTTCTATGGAGTTTTTCTCTCTCATACATGAACTTTGAGATGCATAATTTTCAAGGAGAATAATACAAAGAGAATTGAAGCTTTTGTTGACTACATTTCTTGTCTCTTTTGTGTTATGTTTGAATTCTCTGAGATTCAATAACAAGTTTGTTGAATCTTGGTTGTATTTCATTTTGAAATATATTTCTATTCATTACTTGCTGATAATCTAATGGATTATATAAATCCTTGAGATGAATTAGAAGGATTCATAGATGATTACTTAAAGATTTTGATAAGTATGGGGTTTGTATGTGAAGATTGATATTCCTGTCATAAGGTGGTAGGAGAGATCATTTTATTAAAGTTTATTCTATGAGAAGAATTGTCCAATGAATATGGCACTGGTCAGGCGTTAAATATTTTAGTTCAAGGATTATATGCAAATAAAATCTTTATTGAATCATTCATATCATTTCTATTGTGAGGAAAATAGTATGCCCAAGGCTTAATTCATAGATTATTTGAGTTGATAAATTATCTATTTGTCACCTTACATATTGATGTTGAAAATAAAAGAAGTAATAGGCAAATATTTGCTAAATTTGAGATTAAGATAGATGATACTGTAACAAAGTGAATCTCAAGAAGTTCAACCCGCTTTAATCCCGTAGAGTTCAAAGTGCAGAAGTACCTAAAAGGTCTTGTCAGTTGGTCCTTTCCCTTTGGATTATTATGCTATAATGGTTTGTAGCTAAAAACTTAGGTAATCATCCATTAGAAAAGGTAGTTGAAATCCTGCCAAAACAGGACCCAACAACATCTTTGATCTTTAGCTTAGGCCTTGAAACCTTCCCTGAAAGCACCAAATGCTCTGATACCAATTGTTGGAAATAAGTTGAGTAACTAAGAGGGGAGAGGTGAATCAATTAATACACAAAAAAATCCAAGTCCCTTAGATGTCTTAATCAAACTTATCACTTTGTGTTATGTATGTGGGGCCTAATTAGACTCAGTTTCTTTTGGCGTGGTTTCCCCTAGACATATCTATATCGGCCCTAAGCTCAGGGTCAAGGGGTAGAGACCCTTGCGGGGTCCTGGGGCAGCACCCCAGGTGGGGTCAAGGGGCAAAGCCCCTGATGGGGTCAAGGGGCAGCCAACAATGACTTAATAATAATGTAAAGGGTCGACCATTGATTTTCTATTAGTCAGAGTATTTTTTCCCTAATTAGGTTAGGTCAAATATGCTTGTGAAAAGGGCTTAGGGTTTTGAGATTTCATTGTATGAGGGATTTTGATAGCTTCCTCTGACGGTATTGAGTTACAGGTTTTAGATTGTAATTACTAGATAATAATAAAGATATTGGACTCGTTGTTGGTGGACGTAGCCTAGGGATTGGGTGAACCACGTTATATCTCTGTGTCTTTGTGTTCTCTTCCGTGCATTAATATTTGCATTTTTCTACTTACTATTCTAACAAGTGGTATCAGAGCGAGGTTTTTTCGTTCATTCTTTCATCTATTCTCTGAAGCAGGTCTCACGAGTTAGTGGGAGAGTCTCTTGGTTAAGTGGGAGAAATGGCACACGAGGGTAAGCTAAAGGTTGATAAGTTTAATGGGCAGAACTTCCAGTTATGGAAGATGCAAATGGAGGACTATCTCTATCAGAAGGATCTATGGCGGCCATTAGAGGGAATAGCCAAGAAAGAGGCAACAATGTCTAAGGAAGATTGGGATATTTTGGATAGGAAGGCACTGGGGAGTATTCATTTATGCCTGGCACAATCGGTGGCATTCAATATTACTGGAGCAATGACAGCTAAAGATATGATGGAAACCCTAGCGAAGTTGTATGAAAAGTCTTCAACTTCAAACAAGGTATTTCTCATGAAGCATTTATTTAACATGAAAATGGTAGAAGGTGGATCAGTCACTGATCATTTGAATGAGTTTAATATAGTTACAAGTCAGTTAACTTCAGTTAAAAT
>MU226251.1:33289-47379 GCA_018584345.1 Thuja plicata
TGTTGACTCAGATTTGGCAGGAGATATAGATACCAGACGGAGTACTACAGGTTATGTATTTACTGTTGGTGGGACAACAGTGAGTTGGATTTCTCGGTTACAAAAGGTGAATGCGTTATCCACTACAAAGGTAGAGTATGTTGCTACTACAGAGGCAGCCAAGGAGATGATATGGCTTCAATTCTTCATGGAAGAATTGGGACATCGACAGGCAGATAATTATTTGTATTCAGATAGTCAAAATGCCATTCATCTTGCAAAGAATTCTGCTTTGCACTCAAAAACAAAGCACATATAATTGTGATATCATTTCATCTGGTCAGTTTTGGATGATGGATAGTTAAAGTTGGAGATGATACATACAGATGATAATCCAGCAGATATGTTTACAAAGGCAGTGACAAGGGAGAAGTTGAATTCCTCTTCAGCTTTGGTTGGTCTTCTAGACTGAATAGAATAAAAGAATAGCAGAGTCCAGGGTGGTTTCTTTATTCCAATGGGAGCTACAGGTTTGGTTGATCAGTCTCCAAGTGGGAGGATATTTTTGTGGAGTCTGATCAGTCTCCAAGTGGGATATTGTTATGTATGTGGAGCCTAATCAGACTTAGTTTCTTTCGGCGCAGTTTCCCCCCAGACATATCTATATCGGCCCCAAGCTCGGGGTCAAGGGGCAGAGCCCCTTACGGGGTCCTGGGGCAGCGCCCCAGGCGGGGTCAAGGGGCAAAGCCCCTGATGGGGTCAAGGGGCAGCCAACAATGACTTAATAATAATGTAAAGGGTCGACCATTGATTTTCTATTAGTTAGAGTATTTTTGCCCTAATTAGGTTAGGTCAAATATGCTTGTGAAAAGGGCTTAGGGTTTCAAGATTTCATTGTATGAGGGATTTTCATAGCTTCCTGTGACGGTATTGAGTTGCAGGTTTCAAATTGTAATTACTGGATAATAATAAAGATATTGGACTCGCTGTTGGTGGACGTAGCCCAAGGATTGGGTGAACCACGTTAAATCTTTGTGTCTTTGTGTTCTCTTCCGTGCATTAATATTTGCATTTTTCTACTTATTATTCTAACACTTTGCTTGGTTAATAAAAGATATTATGTTGTAACTTGGTTAACAAAGCAATCTTAAGATATTAAATGTGATTAACCTTTAGTGATTAAGTGCAGAAACATAAAGCATAAAGAAAATAACAAGTACATAGATGACACCAAGATTTAACGTGGAAACCCAATTTGGGAAAACCACCAATTGCAACTAGTTACTGATTTTCACTCTTCTGAAGTGAGCCCTGTTAGGAGCCAACCCTATTAAAGGTTACAAAACACACTGTTAGTTGTGACCCTGTTAGAGCATTTAATTGCCCTATTAGGAGTGGTCTTGTTAGAGGTCTTCAAATACTTGAATGTAGATATGCCACCTTGTGAGAGGATTTATGAAAGACTCTTAAGTCTACTCTGTTAAGAGATTTGGATCACTACTACAATTGTTAGAGAGTAACAATGAGTTTACCTAATTGAAAGAAGCAACTGACTTTGCAGATTTAGATCTCTATTCTAGTTTTAACTGGATCCTCACTGATCATATATTCTTTTGCAGCTCGGTCTGGATATTCTGTCCTTAATAAGAATCCCTTCTTACTTCGCCTTCACTCTTCATATCAAAAACTCTACTTCATATTCAATCCAAACTTGACCTTGTATGTATATGATAACCTTTGTCAAGTCGGCTTGAATACCCTTCCAAATAAACAATAAAACTTAAATTTGTCGGCTGCAATTAACCAATTAAACATAAAGTGTAAAGTGTTGTCAGTTGACTGACAATAAATGCATAACTAGGTTAACACTATAATCCTTTGATGCCAGATCATTACTCGGTTGAAACTAAACTTACTATATTTCCCGAGTGAACTCAGTTAATACTACAAATCTTTTGGTTGATATTGGAGTCTTCTTCAATGCCCAAGAGATCTTGACATATACTGACTGTGCTCGATTAGGTTTAGACATTTGTGTAACATCAATGATAATACATAATTGAATAATTGTCTTCAACAACCTCTATGTCTAACATTAGGACCAATAGGTTTAGAACAACATACATTAGTAGTATGACCTTGCTTATGACAATTAAAACATACTGGTCTATATCTTCTCTTACCTGTGTTATTGTTCATCTTGGGTGTTGATTTTTCTTTGGTATTGATGTCCTTAGTGCCAAATGATTTGACAGCTTCAAAGTTTGAAAAACCTAAACCTTGTTTCACTCCACTCCTCCTCTGACAAGCAAGTTGTTCATAAAGTTTAGTAGTACTTTTATTGATTTTATCTAGTATATCATTTGCATCTTTAAGCTCTTCTTTCAGCTTTTCATTCTCTTTCCTCCACCCCTCATTCTCTCTTAATATGTCAGTGTTTTCTTCATTTGTGTCATGTAAGTGTTCATTCAATACAACAACTTCTTCCTCTGATCTAAATAGTTTCTCCAACTTTTTTTGTTATGGTTTCATCTTTAGAATTTAGGACATCTTCAACAGTTTTCTTTGCATCCTCTGTTGTTCTTCTTCCTTCAATCTCTCACACATTTTGATAGACTGACTTTCAAGCTCTCTTTTTCAGATTTTCCACCTTTTCTTTAATTTCATTGTTCTTATCCAACAGATCTGCAATCGCTTCCTTGAATTATTCAAACACACTACCTTCAAATAAATGTTCAATGTAATCTTGGCTTTCCATCATTTTCTTAACGACTTCTCTTCTTTTTCCAAGGGAGTACTTCAGCTTTTCCTTAAGTTCATAAATTACTATGTTTGCATCCTCAAGCTACTTCTCATACCTATAACTCTCTATGTTAGTTTTTAGGGATCTTTTCCTCATGTGATTAATCTTGGCATCAAGAGAACTGTAGCTCTGATACCAATTATTAGAATGCACAAGCATTGAGAGGGGGGATGAAGCAGTGTAAACAAGTACTTAAGAAATTTCACCACCAATCTAATAAAGCTAATCAACAACTTTAAAAAAATGAAACATGCAACTAATAATATCAAATAGAAGTAAACAACATGATCATGCATCCCCAAAAGCATCACATATGACACATAGATTTTTCATGTGGAAACCCTTGTTAGAGGGAAAAACTCATGGTGGAAATGACACACACAAATCACCTTACTGCAATAAAATGTTTTCCTTGTTAAGAGCTACAATACCCTTTCTAGGGTTCACCCTATTAAAAGAGACTAGTACCTTGTTAGAAGTACCAAAAGAATCGTTAGAGGATTTCGACCTTCAGTTAAGAAGTTGCCCTCTTAAAGGATTTACAATAAAGACTTGTTAATATCTACCCTATTAGGGGATTTAACCTGTTGTAACTGTTAGGAAACAATAACAATGATGATCTGTAGAATGGCATTGCTTTCCTATCAAATCCTCTATGTTCCTTTGCTTATTGGCGCTACATTGATCTCTGTTACTTAAATATTTGATTGTTGTACTTGAAAATACGATGCAACCCTAAATCACATTATTTAGATCTCCTTCTATAATGTGTTCTTAAGTGGCTTAAGACCTAAAAACTTTCCCTCAAAGTCAGCACAAAATATTTACCAAATTCCTCGCAATCAGTATCAATCATACCTAATATGTCATCCCCAAACATAATATACATTTCCATAAACAACAGTTGACCTCAGATCCATCACCTTAACCAATTCATCATGAAATTATGATCGATGACTCAATAGGTACACTATTTTCCACATCAAAAAGATAATTCATTTGAAACATCAAATTAGCTATTGTGGTCACTCTATACCATATGAATGTCTCCTTTATGATCACGTCGTCTGATTTTCTCTGCAACTCGACCACTACCAGTTTAAGTGACTGAGAATTGTTCTTGCTAAACACCTCTTGTACACTGATCAACATAATTAACTAATCTTCTCTTTACCAATCATGTACAGATCTTACTGATCACTCTAATCATATTATCTGATCATGTTTCCATCAATGACAACCAATTACGTATCTTTGAATGATCAATTTTTGGATCTCCAAAAAATACCTTAATGCCAACACATGATCTCTACAACCACGTCACCTCGAGAAGAATGATCATAGAATTTGAGTCTACGAACTATAATGAAAAACCCTTTTCATCACTCCTTCCAAACACCTCCACGGCTCGACCGATCACAAAATCTCAGAAAACTGCCTGGAACCAGAAACTTCTTCTCAAAAACTAGTCACAGAATCCATCATAACTCAAACGTGATAACTCCAAATGAGTTGCGATCATAGGAAAATATTTCTAATGACCCCATGAACACCATATCATGACTGCACCCACAGAAGATCAACAAAACTCCATCGAGATAACAATCACCCAACCAATGACCAAGAACATAAAACAAACACAAAACTGGTAACAAAGATCCACCAGTTAAACAAATGTTTTTGGGTGATGCAAGATTACCAAGGACCCAATATTCTCCTGCATTAGACACCCAGGGTACAAAAAGATTTTCCATGAGAATAACTCATGAAAATATGAAATAACAAGGGACAACAACCCCATACTTATTCTTCCTCCACAAATCCTCCGTGTCTGCAACCTACACTACCTTACTCCTATCATCAACCATTTCTAGAAAATTACTCAAATCCAACTCACCTTCAGATCCAACCTTAGGCTCATTCCTTAGGTCTTCTCTCAACTCATACCTTCTGCAAAGACTCAAGTTCTTCACCTCCTTCTCCTTATCCATCAAAGGAATCAATCTACACCTCTTACCATCCTTCCTAATGGTAATTATGTTTTGTTTAAAGTCATGAACAACCTCTATGTCATATTGCCAAGGTCTACCAAGTAAAACATGGCATGGACTCATAACCAATATTTCACATAATACTACATCTGTATATGAACCAACACAAAAATTTACCATGTGTTGTTCCCTTAATTCCACCACATGTTCATCATACAACCAACCAATCTGATAAGGACTAGGATGCCTAAGTCTTCTCAAACCAAGCTTCTACACCATCTCTTCAGAAACTAAGTTATCAGTGATACCACTATCCACTATCACCTTACAAAAATTACCCCTAGCCTTGCATCTTGTCCTGAATAAACACTTCTGTTGACAAGGTTTTGCCTCCTAATTCACCTTCAATCTTCAGAGTGTAAGAGCTTCCCCATTTTCAGGAGTGTTGTTAGATTCACTAACAAATGGTTCACATTCTTTGATTACACAAGCAACTCTCTTGTCTTCCTTACACTAAAAATCCATGTGTCCTTTCAAGACACACTTAAAGAAAGTACCTTTGAACTCTTTCCATTAACTTCCTTAGGTGTAACCCGTTTAGCTTCTACCCCAGCTACTTGCTTGCCCTTATCACCACCATCAGTTTTCTTCTCCCTTCCTCTAGAGTTATTCTGATGTTTCCTATTCAACTTGTCTTCTGCCTTCAGGGCATACTAATAAGCCTCTTCAACTGATCCAATCTTCAACATACTCATCTCATCTTGAATATTAAACTTCAAACCATTCACATACCTATCCACCTTCTCTTTTGAAAGCTCTTTGTGACCAGACCTAATGGTTACCTTGTAAAACTCTTCAATATAATCCTTCACACTCAGATCCTTCTGCTTCATGTTCTGAAACATTTTGAACAACTCAAATTCATAGTTCTCGAGTATGAATTTAGCTTTCAACTTAGCAACCATCAGCCTCCACCGAGTGATCTTCATTTTGCCTTCTTCCTCTCTATCGTTATGCAATTCTTTCCACCACAAAGTTTCATGTATTTTCAACTTTGTATGTGCCAACCTTACTGTCCAAGGGTCTTAGATGTCTTATAACTCAAAGTAATCTTCCAACTCACCTATCCAATCGATCAAATCTTCTGGATTCAATGTCCATGAGAAGTTAGATAATTCCAACCTATAACTAGCTCCTATAGGTCTCACCAACCGGTCAGATCCATCACTCCCAACAGATCTAGCAACATGTGCACCTCCAAATCCCTCTACAAACTCCTCAAAACCATCATCAGATCCAGGATTCCTTTGGAATCCAGCAATCGCAGTCCTGATCCCTTCCATGACCTCATTCCTTAAATCGATCATCTCATTCCTAATCTCATCTCAAAGATCTTCCTTCATCAGCTCCATCAACCTAGGGTTCATTCTCGGTGACATCCTTCCAAATCTTAGGTGTAACTGCCTCAAATTGATGATCTAATTCACCAAAGATGATACCCTAACTCTTGCAAAACCCTAGTTCTCAAGAACAACTCAACCACAATAAAAAAAAGTGTATTCCTGACCACCTTGTGAAAATCCTTTGCTAACACGAGTTAGATTTGATCTCTTCCACCTCACAATAATGCCACATGAACGCCACAAGTACATAACTTCATATGGAAGCCACCACACGATCCAAGCCTTCGCTATAATACCACCTGATGTAGTCAAGGATGGAGAAATCCCTAATGGAGATGTCCAACCTTGCAACAAGAGTCAACACAACGAAAATAACAAAGAACATCAAGCTTTGAACCAAAACAATAGCTTTATTCATCATAATTTCTTCATACATGTCGAGCTGTAAGGCCTTCCCAGTTACGACCAAATACAAAGAAACTCAACTCAGAACTACATTCTGATCTGCCACGTCTCAGAACTATCATCCCCAAGGATGCTACTAGCTCCTATGAGATCTCTCTCGATACCTCTACACATTACATCACATTTATATTTATACACAACCACCAATAAGTCAGCCTAACATACTATTACATATCCCAAGACAAACGTATTAGACCAAGTCAGCCTAATCCCTAATTAAATGCCACATTTAATTATGTACAAGGATCGATCCAACACCCAAGTTGGCCACACATAGATCCTTCTAAAAAATCATGTCATTCAGCTCCAACGGTCGGAAACATCAATCATAACCTCCAACAATCAACTGGTAAACTCACTGAACTAGCGTAATGAAGAACAACAAAAAACTGAAAGAGAATCAATAAGATCTCTCAAACCACAACACCTTGAGAAGCATGATCATATAATTTGACTCTACAAATTGCAATGAACAAACCCTTTTCATCGATCCTTCCAAACACCTCCGTGACTTGATCGATCATAGAATCTCAGAAAACTGCTTGGAACCGGAAACTTCTTCTCAAAACCTAGTCACAGAATCCATCATAACTCAAGTGCGATAACTCCAAACGAGTTGTGATCATAGGACAAGCTTCCCAATGACCCCATGAACACCATATCATGAACGCACCCACAGAACATCAACTGAACTCCATCAAGACAACAATCACCCAACTAGTGACCAAACGTCAGCCTAACAAACTATTACATATCCCAAGACAAACGTATTAGACCAAGTCATCCTAATCCCTAATTAAATGCCACATTTAATTATTTACAAGGATCGATCCATCACCCAAGTTGACCACACATAGATCCTTCTAAAAAATCACGTCATTCAGCTCCAACGGTCGGAAACATCGATCACAACCTCCAACAATCAACCGGTAAACTCACTGAACCAACGTAATGAAGAACAACAAAAAATTGAAAGAGGATCAACAAGATCTCTCAAACCACGCCACCTCGAGAAGCATGATCATAGAATTCGACTCTACGAATTGCAATGAACAAACCCTTTTCATAGCTCCTTCCAAACATCTCCATGACTTGACCGATCATAGAATATCAAAAAACTGCCTAGAACCATAAAATTCTTCTCAAAACCAAGTCACAAAATCTATCATAACTCAAGTGCGATAACTCCAAATGTGTTGTGATCATAGGACAAGCTTCCCAATGACCCCATGAACACCATATCATGACCGCACCCACAGAACATCAACTGAACTCCATCGAGACAACAATCACCCAACTAGTGACCAAGAACAAAAAACAAACACAAAACTGGTAACAAAGATCCACCAGTTAAACAAATGCTTTTGGATGATGCAAGATTACCAAGTACCCAAGATGCTCCTGCATCAATGTGTGTGGTGAGAGTATTGCTGTAAAATTGCCAAATTATTTCTTGAGGTAGTGAGTCAAGAGCAACTACATTCAAGGGAGACATGTGGAAGCAAAATGTTGAAGGCATATACTTTGTATTTTTTTCGTGTATCATGTGTTGAGATAGCAAATCTCCTCTACAGGTCCTTTTTTATATCTTGCTCGGAGATAGTGAGTCTTTGCAACAAGTCATTTGTATCTTGCTTCGGGATAGTGAATCTTGGTTGTCAGTCTGATAGTGAGCCTCCTTGTAATACTTTTCATATATTGTGAGAAATTCCCACCATGGTCTTTCCCTCATTGGCTTTTCTACGTAAATCTGGTGTTCTCTTATGCATTGGTGTTGATTGAATTATCTTTCATTATTGTTGTTTTAAATTACATGTTTTGGTATTAAAGTAAAGAGATTAAGTTTTGTTAAGATTGATTCACTACCCCTCACCTCTCAGTCTTTAGGTGTGTTCAACAAAGATAATGTACTTTCATCAATTTAGGGGGTCATTTTGGAAAGCACATATCTTTCAAATTTGAGCAATTTTTTTTGTAGTTTTAAAGGGTTTTGAGAACACATTGAATCATATGTCCTTTTTTGGGGGAGTTGGAGCAAAATTAGTTTTTCTACCCTAATTTTTTGTGAAGCACATATCTCTCATGTCAAGGTGAATTTCTTTCTAAATCTTAAAGTGTTTTTTAGGAGATCATTGAAGAGTCTACAATCAAATTTGTAGAAACATTGGAGTAGAAATATGAGAAATTATGCTTTTCAATATTTTTCACTCTCAAGGTAATTAGCTAATTTCTTAGAGATTTTAATCAGAAAGTGGTATCTAAGTTTTGGCAAGTTACCAAAAGAACTTAGATCATTTTGATTTCTTTTGTGTTTTTTTATTGCAAAATTATTTTATTGGAACTTTTCTCAACAATAAGTAGCGAAGGAAGAAGAAAAAGTAACAAGAAAAAGAAGTACAAGAGCAAGACCAAGAACAAGAGAAATAAAAAGAGCAAGAGCGAAAACAAGAGAAAGACCAAGAAGAACAAAAAAATACAAAGAAGAAGAAGAAGCATAAGCAAAAATAAGAGAGAAGAAGAAGAAGTTAACAGTGAGGACAATGCTTTTGTAAAGAGGTTAGTAATGCTATGCCCCTAAAACTATAATGTGTTATGTTATGATTAGTGGGCTTGTGGCTACCTTAATTCTTAAATAAACTACATGATAATAACTATAATCATTATTATGTATTTTAGGTCATCCTAGGAGCAATATTTAATTATCTAAGTCCGCGTATGTGTGTTATCATCATGTGTTGAGTATTATGTTCTTTGTGAAGAATATTGAAGGTATCCCTTCAAATAGATTAGAAGGTTGCCCCCTCCAAATAGCATATTATTATCAAGTATTTCCAACATATTTCCTATTATGATCATATTGTACAAGTTATTTCATTACATATCATACAATTAAAATATAAAATAATACACATTTCTTCATTCAAAAAGATGCCAAATTCTAGAATTAAATTTCTAACAATACTCATTCTCTTTAAAAGCTTGGAGGTTCTTCATTTTTACTTATCCCTTATTGATATATCTTAAATTGTTGAGAATTTTTATTATAAGATTGAAAAAAAATTATGTGTATTTTAACTATCATCACAAGATTGAGAACAATAGAAAACGCTTAATTTAGACATCTAAATTATGTTATGTTGAATTCAAATCTCCTACAATAAATATTATAATTTAAGAACCACTTTTAATTTTCATGAAAATAATGAACTTCCTTTGAAGCTTTGGGCTCTCCCTATCATAATTGAAATTCCAAATTCCAAATAAAAAATTGTGCCTTTAATGCTTGAGGTTTGTGCTCCCTATCATAATTGAAATTCCAAATTCCAAATTCCAAATTCCAAATAAAAAATTGTGCATTTAATGCTTGAGGCCATTCTGAAAATTGTGTAAAAATACACTCCCTGAAATTTATGGCCATAGCTTTAGCAATAATAATATTAATTAATAAATTTAAAAAAATCAAGTTTGTCTCTAGTGACCCCTTTTGTAACGCTGTTAGGAATGACGTCAGCAGGCCGTTAAAGGCGTACACAACTGTCCCTTAACCAGCGGCATACTAATCATACACAATGCACATTCAAGTAACCGATGCCTCTAACCCAAACTGTAACCGCGGTTAATAAACCCCTGCCCACAGTTAAGGGAAGGGTGGTGAAGAAAAGACAGCTGACGACAGACACAGAGACGAGCCACAAGCATTTGCAGCAGCAGGAGCAGCTTCTTCATGGACCTCAGCACCTGCGGAAACTCTATTCAGAAATGATCTAAGGCTTGAAGCTTTCTCCATCAACCAGAAATGGGCCAGATTTAGCAGTTTTTTTTGGCTCTGAGAGTGAAATTCTGAGCTCAGTTGAGTGACATACACAGAGAGAGAGCTATTTATACAGAAAATATACACTCAGCACGATGTTCTCGAGAGTAAACCCTGGAGCAGGTGTCTGGGAGGATGAGAATTTAAATGCGTTTAAGGCAATGCTAGATGAGGAATGGTTCACTAGTAATAACAGTAGTGGTAATGTTACTACTAATCTTAGTCATAACCAGGATGTTGGAGACTGTTTTAGCATGGAGAGCAAGGATTTTGGGTGTTATTCTGGTTTTGTGCAGCAGAATACAGAGGCCAACATTCTGTTGCAGGCCATGAACTCTAATTCTTCCTCACCCACGTCCATTTTTAGCCTTGATGCTTCCAATGTGCAGTCTTTTATCTCAGCCCACCAGAGCCAGCAGCACCGGAACCCCCAGAATGCATTGCCTTCGCTGTGTGATGTCGTGGGTTCGAGCTCGTTTGATGGTGCCAGTAGCTGTGATGGATTTACAAACAACAGCTATTTGTATGGAGGAAGCCTGTTTAACATGAGACCTGTGGGGTTCCAGGTCCCGGGGTCGAGTCCCCGTAGCAGCTCCACGCCGAGTCTTAGCCCCCATAGCCAGATTTGTACCCCTAATCTTAGCCCTCGGTTGATGCCCAATACGACCGCTGGCTCCAATCTGATGTTTAGTAATGCTAGTAGTCTCAGCAACCTTCTGGGAATCAACAACAATGGCGGCGGCAGCTGCTGCTCTTTAGGCGCAAGCAATGTGCTGAATCCTCCATCTCTTGGTGCGCCTGCTCCTGCTCTGCAGCCTGCCAAGGCTCGAGTCCCATTGCTGAATTTCAGCAGGCCAAAAACGCTGAGGCCTCTTGAAGTTTATCCTTCAGTGGGTGCCCAGCCTACTCTGTTTCAGAAGCGGGCTGCTCTCAGGCATACTAGTGCTAGTGCAGGGAGTCCCATCCCCAATAATAATAGCAATACTCTTAGTCCCAATGGAAAAGGAAAAAGGAAGCTGATGGTGTCTTGTACTACTGATAATAATGATAGAAATACTGTTAGGGAGGAAGATAGGAGAGCAGAGGAAGATATAGAGGAGAGCATTGATGGCTCTGGGGTTCTGTATGATACAGATGATGCCACCAAGGTCGATCTTGAAGCTAATGGTGCTGATGACGGAGGATTGGGCTCTGCAGGGAATAATGCTAGCAATAACAATAGTCTTGGTGCGGATAAGGGGAAGAAAAAGGGCTTACCTGCTAAGAACCTTATGGCTGAGAGGAGGAGGAGGAAGAAGCTCAATGATCGGCTCTACATGCTTCGCTCTGTTGTTCCCAAGATCAGCAAGGTTTGTTCTTTCTGTATGTTATCTTTGATAGGAGGCTTTCCTATCTAGGCAGTCTCAAGGTCTTTTGGATACAAGTATTAGTCTGTTTCAGAATACCCTGTTTGGTTAGAAAAGCTTGAATACATGTTTGATGTTGGTTGTCAAGGTCTTTGTTGGATAAAATCCATCGACGCTTGAATACATGTTTGATGGGCCTTTACTATGGGTGCAGGCTCATTACTTTTGTCCTATGCTTTTTAATGTTATGCTTAGCTTCTTGTTGATTTGGTGTGTGATGGTGTTCCTATGTTGTTTATAATTTTCTCATCCATTCATCTTCACTAAAATTCATTAATCTATTTTGTATGTGTTTTTATTCTTACATGTTTGATAAGGAGCAATTTTGGATGCTGGTTCATTACTTTTGCCTAATGTTCCCCTACTCTTGTCTTTGGCTTGCTGTTGATCTTGCTTTGTAGTTTTCTTGTCCTCCACTCAATGTTGATTTGCTGAGCATTATTGCCCCTACGAAATTTTTTATTTTTCTTCTCCTTATCTCCACTAGAAATTTCATGATTATGAAATAGGAGAAAGCTGCAGGATTAAAGAATTCCTTTATTTTTCAAGCTAATGTCAAGGTGCATGAAAAAATTGGTGTATACTATCCTAAATTTCGCTGCAGCTCAGCTTTGAAAACAGGGCATCTTAAGGAGCGTGTAGTAGCATTTCAACCCTGAATCTGACCCACTCGGAGAAAAAATAAATAAGCACTCCTTAAGATTGATGAGTGATGATTTTTGTTTTCTGATTTAATGTGGGCTCTTGTTTTCCACAATGCTACAGTACCTTCATAAATTGATGAGTGATGATTTTTGTTTTTTCTTTTGATTCATTTATTGCTTCCATTAATAAGTGATTGTTGCATTGCTCTTTGTGCTTCTGATGTAGTAGTTAAAAAACTGTGCGCTCTTGATATTCTGGTTTTTGCTTTATCCTCGTGAAATGCTTTCTGGTTTGATATGGTTCGCTCTTTCTTTTGGCATATAGTTTATCTTTATACAAATTGTTGAAGTCTACTATATTTTTTCTTTTCAAGTTTTGGATTGGTTCTTTTGACAAATGATTGCTGGTTTGTCTTCCGTTGAGATATCCTATCTTTCCTGATTTTGTAGCTTATAAACTTAGATCTCTTTGTTTTTCTTGATGTCAGTTTTGTATGTTGAGAAATGTTTGCTAGTTTGGGGGCTACACTTGTAGCAACTCAATGTAATTTGTTTATTTTTTGAACTTGTAAATTTCTTCTTTAGCAAGTACATATTTGTCGGATTTGGGCTGTATCCATATTTCATTATTTTTTATTTTTCTTCAGCATTTGCTTTCGTGTCTTTCTTCTGCAATCTTTGCTGACCTTAGATGTTTGCACTTTGGTGTACAACTGCCTTGATTTGGTCTCAACATGTAATATTGGTTTTTTCGTTAACAATCTTTCTCTTTCCTTATATTGTTTCTGGCGTTATTCCAGGATTAGCAAGTGCTGGTTGATTTGTTTTAACTTTTTCTGATTGCACTGTGTTTATGATTTTCTATTGGCATGAGTAGTTCTTCAGATATTGCAGGCTTGTTGCTTTCTGCAAATCATGGTAGATTTAGTCTGCCATCCTTAATACTCCATTCCACTGAACTTCCAGAGTTTCAATTTACCCAATTTCCGGACTTTTATAGTGGGCAGTGTACTGTTTGGTAATTGATGTTGATAGTTCTTTCTTCTGAGATTCATTGTTTACCCCATATGGATTTGGAAAGCATTTAGCAGTTCTCTCAGCAAATGCTTTGCCTCTTTGGTATGAACTGGTTACACTTAGCAAGTTTCTAGTTTTTATGTAATAAGTTCTTGAAGAGATGCTGCTGCCTCTAATTGTTGTTTCCTTAGTTTTTTAACTTATTCCAGAGGTTGAAAACCTATGTTGGTTTGTACTTGGCTATTTTCTCAAATTTATACTAAGTTGCCGATTCGGGTTCGGGGACGGATTCGGGCTCGCGAATCCGGTTCGTGGATTCGTGAAAAAAAAAAATTGCCGTTTGGGTTCGTAAGGATTCGTGAGTGTATATATATATATATATATATATATAATATATATATATATATACAAAAAATAAGATAAATATACATAATTCTAAAACTAAATCATTTCATAGTATGAATCTATGATGGTTGATCATTGATCAATGCCAAATCTCAAAGATTCAAAACATCAAAATTAAATCATAACATCAATTCAAGTATCATTGTTTGAAGTTCAACTAATGGAT
>MU226251.1:61226-86105 GCA_018584345.1 Thuja plicata
GTGGTTGCAATATCTTTGTTAAAGTAGTTAACGAATCTGAAATTGTAAGGGTTTAAAAGAATTTGCACAATACTTTCCTATAGAGATTAGCGTAGGAAGCTGTTTCCGCACCTGAGTTTCCTTACAGAACTGATTTTTTGTTGAAGCAGCGTTAGATTCAGTAGAAGTTGAGCTTGGAGCTCGGTGACTTCTTCCCTGAATTGTGTCTTTGCTTCCCACAGTTCCTGCCTTAACCTTTTGATATCAATAATCTTTTCATAATGCAACCTAATTTCATTATCTCCGGTGGTTAAGTTGTTACCACTATTAGCTAGATCAGAATCTAACTTTTCTATGTTTTCACTATGCTCTTTAGTGAACTTTTCCAGTGTGCTTAGTTGTTGAATCAAGGAAATAGCTTCAGTGATAATTGGATCCAATTCACTAATGAATTCTGAAAGCTTTACCTTGTTAACTGCCACTTCTTGGCTCATGTTCTCAACAAATTTCTGATGGTACTACTGCTCTTCTCTCTCTTCAATTGCCTTATATGCATCAATGTTTTGTATTGTAATGGCCTCTGTGAGAGTGGCTAGTTGATCAAGTATCGATTTATTCTGATCAACATCAACTTCAGGTACAATCTAGTGCAATATGTCCCTTGTTGTTTCTAGTACCATGGAGTCTTGGTGTTGTTTCCCCAGCTTCTCCTATAATGCCTTTCTCTAGCATGTTTCACCGTATTCTTTCAATGCTTCATAATCAAGTGTAGTTGGGTCATATTTGTGTATCTCAATGATTTCATCTAAAGTGAATTCCAACTTATTCTTCTTGGATTTCTTCTTCTTCTTTTGAATTACACTTGAATGTAGAACCATTGCCAATTTCTCGACTTTTTCCGTTGTGGTTGATGAAGTGATTTGTGGTGTTGCCTCTTTTTGTTGCTTTGTTTTGGTGTCAGCTTGTCGATTTTCTGTAGACGTCTCTACATCAACCTTTACATTTTCGGTAGAAATTTTTTTGGTATCCTCAGGAGTGCCATATTTGGGTTTTTCTCCTTCATCAGTGTCCTTTTTTACTTCATCTGTCTTTGTTTGTGCATCCTTCTCGTTTGTGTCTCCATCTGTTTGTTTTGATTCTCCTCCTGTAACCTTATCAGTTTTGGTCACAATGTGAGTATCTTTGATGTCCTGTTGATCATCAGTGTTGTCTTACTTTTCTTCATCCCTTGCATCCTCAAGAATGCTTGAATCTTTATCAGGTGACTTGTTTGTTTCTTGTAGAATATTGATGGCTTGTATCAATATTGGCATGTTGCCTGGTATGTTCACCTATGCAGTATCAAATGTTGTGTCTTTCTCTTTGGTTGTGTCCTTAGTAACATTGACATCTTCATCTTTCTTTACTTCTTCTGTTGGATCATCGGTTATGCCAATGATTGTGTTATCCACAATGTTTTCCTTGGTTGTGTCTGGACATGTCTCATCTGCAAAATCCATATTTTTGTTGCCGGTTGTGTCTTGTTCTTCCTTGTCTAACTCAATTGATGTGTCATCTTCTGCATCTTTGATTAATATATGTTCTTGAGTTGCCTTATTAACATCTTTCTGTTGTAGGTCTTTCTCGGGGCTAGCTTCCTCAATAGGTCTATTGAGTATTTTACTTCATTTCTTGTGAATTTCTTGTTCAAGCTCTATAAGCTTCCCTTCAAGAAATTTGTAGGCTCTCAACTTGGGTGAGAACTCCTTTTTATGGTTCTCCATCATTTCATCAATTTCTTCCTTCTTGGATTCAAAAGGCATGAGAGTAACAAGTACTCTTTCCCTTATATCATTTTCATTCTTTAAGGTAAATGTTCATATAGCATATAGTCTGTCCAAGAGTTCCCTTGGTACATTATTACCTTCAAATTGAATAGGTACATATTTGAATTTGTACATCTTTGCAATGATGGAATCTTCAACTTTTTTCTGATCTTATGGATCTAGTTTCAACCATCTTCTAATATTATAATCTATGATAGATCCTAAATTTGCAATAGAGTTACATACCTCATCAATGCTTGTTGGAACCTTAGTCTTTTCTACTTGTACACCTTCATCTAGTTCAGTGTCCTCAATGTCTTCTCTGGTTTTGATGAGCTTCCTTATTCTTTTGTTTGGCCCTCTTTTCGGTGTGGCCGATTTCCTCTTGTATGTTCTAACTTTTCCTTTCTTCAAAGGTGAAGGAATTGAATCATTTTCTGTTTGGCTTCTTGTTCTTGAAGCAGTTGTGGTTCTTGGCTTCTTTGTTGGTGGAGGAGGTGGTGAATCTGACTCTGTAGCCTCAGAGTCATTATTTTCTTCAGCTTCACCGATAGGTAGCTGTCCTTTGGTTTCTTCCTCATTTTTAGCTTCTTCTTCATGTTCAGTTTCTTCCTCTGTTGCCGACAGTATTTTCTTTAGGTTTTTGACCATTTTGTCCTTTTTCCCGACAATTTGCTTTACAACCAAACCAAATTTGATTCTTGATTTGGCCTCCTCATAAGTTCTAAACTTAGGTTGTTTCTTATCTGATGGTTCATTTATCAATGCATCGATTGCCTTGGATGCTTGATCAATATTTATCTCATATTCTAATGGTTGTAGCCATGTTGTCCTTGGTACAACAGGCTTGATATAAGTGTGGTTTGTATCAACCATGAAACATATTTCATCTTTGAACTTCTCAATAAGTTGCTCAGGGATCCTTACCCTCTTCTGCATTCGGTCTTTGAATATAGTAAAGTATTCATCCATGACTATTTCAAAATTGTCTCCCAGTGAGGTTATGTGTTCACTAATCTGCATGGTGACTGGCCTTGTGGAATCCCATTTTACATCTCCTATAGATGGAAATGTTTCTTGAAAGTAAAAGAAAATGCACATGACGAGTGATCCAAACTTACATGTATTTGCCTTTGCATTTCTTATAGTCTTCAAATTCTCTTCTAACTGGTTTAGTAGAAGTTCAGATAAATCCAACTGATTTCCCTTCTTCACAATCTTGTATGTTGTATCTACTGCACTGGATGATATGTTGTTCATCCTGCTAGCTTGAAATAATTTGTAGCCTAGGACACATGCTCCAAATTTCATCTCATCATCGGTAATAGTGGATACCTTCAATCCTCTGCCATCCCATTTGGCTCTTGTGTTCTTTTCAATCTCAACCTTGGGTGGGTGCTTCAATTCTTTTACCTTTTCAGTTACAGGGTAACCGGTGACTGCATGGATAACATCTCGGGTTATCATCTTCAGTTCATCCACCCATAGTTTGCGATTGTGCATTCGGCTCAGTACTAATCGAATCCACTCAATTTGGAATACCTTCAGGAATAGTAGGGAATTAGTGAGCCCTTTCACTTCTATGTGTTTATGCTCATCTTTTATGGTTCCATCTTCATTGCATAGCTTCATGTAAGCTTGTTCTACCTTTGAGTCACCGATTTCTGCAATCTTGCAGTGGATGTATGCTCGCATGTCGTCGACAAGCAAAACCCTAGCTAGTATTTGCGAGAATGCTCTAGCATCGTCGGGTTGTGAAGAAACCTCAAGGTGAATCTTGTAATGTGGTTCTTCACACATAATTCTTGACGAGTTTGATCTCATCCTTCTTGATGCTCTTCTGTTTGGTGGTTCTTGAAGTCGTGGCCATTTTTCAAATTTAGGGCTTTCTGAGAAATGCATAAAATAGAGTTTTCGGTTGTTGTAGAACTTACTGTTTATACCTACAATGATTTCTGATCTGCTTGGAGTGCTCTGTGTCGATTGCAGTTGCTCTATGATCCTATCGTTGTTTGCACAAAATTCGCTCTTGTCGCTCTGCTCTGGTCGTGGTGAACAATGAGACCCTTCCGTCGCCTTTTTATAGTTGTTTGCCCTAAAAGTGAGTCATCAATGCTTACCTACTCCTCGGTGTGCTAAGACGGAGGTCGTCGGTTAAGACATTAACTTCCCTTTTTGGTGTTAATACGATTTTTCAGGGTAGTCATCATACCTCTTACTTTTACCAACAATTTTTGGTGTTGCAAACAAATTGTTCACTTTGCTTGATTGCCAAGGAGTCTCGGTTTACATTAACAATTTTGCTTTCCCATGTTAACCGACGCTTCTTGGTAAGTGTAGGCAGTTTCAAATTTGAGTGTATACCGACAGATTTCGGTATGTATTACCCGATAGCATAGTTATCACAGATTTTAACAAGTAATACCATGATGCATCTTTACTTATGCTAATTTGACATTTTATCAACATATTATGGAACTGATGTAAAATAATACATAGTGTAATGCAGTTCCATACTTACTTGTTCTGCTTAGGTGGGGTGGTGATGTCACTAGATCCATTGGATGGGGTGTCACCATTTGCATTGTTTGGTCCAGCTTCATCATTGTTCGAAGATTTTCTCCACATTTTGTCTCTTGCACTCTGGATGTCTTTAATGTTATTTCCATTGGGGTATGTGCTCATCTCTGTCATTCGGTCTCTGCAGTCTTTCTTGAGATGACCAACTTTATGATAGTGTAAGCATGCCATTCTGGGGTTAGTCCAGCCTCTAGAATTTCTCATCCACTGTCTGATACAGTTTGCAGCAATGTGACCATATCTTCCACATGTTGTACAATTTTTCCAAGTGTTGTAATCCCATACATATTGGTTACAGACTCTTTTCGGTTGATAGGGAGTTTCTTGACCTTTAGGCTTCCATGCTTGTCTTTTCATTTTCTAGCATTCAAGAGTTGTGTGCCCATTCATTTTTCAAGTAGGACGGTATTTGTCCATGTAAGTTTCCTTCTTAGGTTGTTTCATCTCAGACTTACATTCATATGCTTTATGTCCTTTCTTGTTACATTTATAACAAAATCCTATGAATGAAGATGTAGATTTAGGAATACCTTTCATTTTTCCTCTGCATACATTTAATGTGTGGCCTTGCTTTCCACAGTGATTGCATGTCAGCTTTCTTGGTCTTGGATTTTCATAGACATTATTTGGATCAACTTGATTTGATGATTCTCCATTCTTGGTAAAACCTAGACTGATGTTGTTGTTGACTCTGCGTTGTCCTTCAATAAAATCATCCATTCTTTTATTATTTTTTCAGCTTTCTTGATAATTTCATTATGCTTCTGCTAAATTCTTATTTCATGTTTCAAATTTTCATTTGCATCCCTTAGCTCACCGATAGCTTCTATTCTTTCAACGAGTTCAACATTCATTATGTTTGCCTCTTGACTCATAAGAATAATCTGATTTGTGATCTCATGCTGATGCTCTGTAAGTCTTCAAGTATTTCTGACTCTTTCTCTTGTAGCTTTTCTGTAATCTTCCTTCTATCATCAATAGCTAGTGTTCTATCTTGCTCAGCTTGTCTAGCACTATTCATGACATCAATCATTCTTACCATCTGTGTCTCTTGACCGATTTGCAAAGATTTCACTTGTCCAGCCAGATGTTGATTGATTTCAGTTAGGCTTGTGATGCTTTCTTCTGATGTGTCTAATTCTTTGCTTGTAGTTGATCCTGAAGACTCAAAGAAATTTGGTATCTCTTCCTCATAATAATCTGTTTCATTACAGCAAGATGTCATAATCTTTCTTTCATCTAATAGTTGTCTCATATTGATTCTAGCTTCTTTATACCGCTCATAGAACATCTAAATTTATAGCTTCTTATTCTCAATATTATTATCAAGTCTATACTTCTTCATTGTATGATCTTTTCTCTTAATCCTTTAAGCTTTTCCAAAGAAGAGACTTAGCTCTGATATCAATTTTTGGAATTAATGGGAAGTGTGTACTGAGAGGGGAGGGGTGAATCTGTACCTCTAAAAATTTTGTATCCTGTAATCAATTAACCTTTGTGTAATCAATTATTTATCCAACCATCTGATCTATACTATCTTGATGTAAGATATATCAATTCATAAACTTAACATACATGTGAACATTCATAGAAAAAATCATGAAAGTAATTGACACATAACACAAGATATGATATCACAAAAAACTCTTGTTAGGAAGTAAAAACTACGGTGGGGATGACACCCAAAAAAATCTTCACTATCTGCAGATTGGAAGGGGCTAGTTAAGGCTAGCAATTTGATCACTTCTGATGATCTACCTAGTTAAGAGTATTTGTGGAGACCTGTTAAATTCTACTCAGTTAAGAGCTTTAGCAACACAGTTGAGTGTGCACTCGGTTAAGAGATTTATAGTTGGACTATTAAATCCACCTTCCTTGAAAGGATTTTTACACTTTTCTTCACTTGTTAGAATGATAACAAATTGCAATTTGACCTAGTATATGCAATCTCCTATTTCTCATTACAAATCCTTTTAATTTTACATATTAATATATATCACCTAATGTGATTGAATAATACCTCTGATTCTCGGTAGCCTTTGTTCTTGGTTCTGATAACCAAATTCACATTTTGTTGTTATGGTTCTTGAAACTTTCAATCTGATCCATAGATGTGCTCGTAGGCTTAATTCATCCTCTCTTTTATATTCACACATGTATAATGAATGATTGCATCATCTATTTATAAGATGGATTGACTTCATCAAATTTCATGAAAAACAATGCTAACTCTAAGATCAGGTTTACAACTTTACCTTGATTCCTAGTCTATGTGTTTTAAATTAGTTAGACTGATTAAAGCACTTACATTCATGTTTCTTGTCCCTAAAGAAATGGTTTTAAAAACAAATCAAGACTCTATAAATAGAATAAGACTATTTTATCTGACGTGGAAGTCAGATCCAATTTTTGTGGGCTGCAACTCACTTTCGATCTCGGACGGTCGATTATGCTCTGAAGTCAGTTGACTGTCTTTCAGGTTCCTTGCTTGAACTGTTCTCTTGATTTTCTCTTTAACTGTCTCTCGGGTTGCACTATATCCTGCATGCCGGGTTCCTCTATCAGGTTCTTCTTTATCCTTCTGACTTTGCATTTTCGGTGTACACACAAAATTGTGTCATCAGTTTTCTTTGTACTTAGCCATTTTCGATGATCTCTTGTATCTTGATTTTCAGTTTTCTCGTTGTCCTGTCTTTCAGTGTATGCTTACCGAAAGTGTTGTTTGCATACTAATGGAAAATTAATGTTATCATTGCCTTGGTCAAGCCCCGATTTAGGAATTAACCTTGAATTGAAATAAAGGAAATGCTATCATGTAGAAGAGATTGAATCTAATAATGAAAATGTATCATATCATATAGATGCAATTTTACTTAGTATGAAATCAAATATGTTAATGCAATAGCCTTGACTCAACACAAAAATCAAAAGGAAATCATGTAAGACAAAACCTCATGTAATTGTATACACCTAAAATTGGTCAAGCAAAATCAAGAAAAGTCAAAGCAAGCAATTAAGGATCAAACCATGAATTAATTTAAAATAAAAGCCAAAAGGATAAATTAAATCAAAAGAATCAATTAATTGTATAGTTAAATCAAAAATTAATCCAACCCATTCAAAGGGCAGACATGGCTAAATTAATTAATAAATCTAATTATTCTCACCCACCACATATGAACAAAACTAAATCAACCAATGGGGTGAGAGTATTTTTATCACATGGATCAAGGAAGCCTTTGCTATCTCAACCCTCCAAATTGGCTTCGCAATCTTGGCCACTCATTTTGTCTCTTTATCCCAACATTTGAAACCACTAACTCGACTCACCTCTAACCATGAGTCAATCTAACTCACATCTAACTCATCTTCCTAATTTTAGGAATCCTGTAAATAGAGTGCATCCATAGATAAAATCATCCATTATCTTAGTGCATCATTACTCTAGTGAATTTGGTCTAGGTTTTCATAGCAATTTGAGTTATTTGAGTAATTTGATCATAATAGAGCATGTAGGATTTATTTCTTGCATAATTGAGCTAGATTAGGGATAATTGCATCATAGATCATCATTCTCATTCTAGAATTGTCACTAATGAATGCTTAAATATGAAAGCATTGCTTTATCTTTCTAGTTAGAGAGACCTGAGACGGTTTTAATTATTCAATTTGAATTGTTTATCATGTTAGATCTTTAAATTCATTAAAATTGATAGAATTGAGTTAATGTTTCATGAGTATACATTTACTTGTATACAATAATAGATGCTTGTAGTTCACCTCAATATTGGATTGAAGAAGAAGAAGAAGACTTGAATGGATGTAGATCTCCTCCCTTGATGGCCAACTCCTTTGTCTCCTATGAATAAATAAGCTAGATCAATAGAAGGAAATACGTGAATGCTTGATGGATGATGAATGCCTTCAGTGAATGCTTTCTTGCTTGAACTCCTTGAATGCACAAATAGCTTGCTTGAATGAGAGATGTAGATGTCTGAGCTATGTATATGGATAGTAGATAGAAAAATAAAGTGAATAAGTTTCCTTTTATACTGATTTCAGGGTCCAAATTCACAAAGGTCGACCTCACTAGGCGGGAAAATGAAAACACCATGCATCGGGCCCGAAGTCCACCAAATTTAAACTCTCAAGGTATAGGTTGAAATTGGTTTGACCTATACCAGGTATATGTCAAACAAGGTTCAACCTATACCCAGAGGGTGTTAATTTCAAGGCAAATTTGCGGGATCAAAGGGGTGTTAACTGGTTTGGGGAGAATAAAAAAGATAAGCGATAAAATTGATCATAAATGCATCCAAATCTTGAAATGGGGCCGAAAAGGGAAATGAATTATGTGAATGGAGGGGAAAAAGGGAAAATGTGCATAGAGATTAGAGTCAACATAGAGTTTTGAGAAATATTGAAGGAGAATATAGGACCTTTCTTTAAATTATGTATGCAATTAGGTGCAATGTGAGGTCCTATTATAAGGAGCACACTAAAGAGGGCTAAAAGAGTCCCAAAATAAACACAAAAGGAAGTGCTTATTTTTAGGACTATACATTTATCCCCCACTTTAGCGGGAGTATGAGACAAGATCATGCTCACGGTAAATGAAGAGATAGAAGAAAGAGAAAGAGAGAGAAAGAAGATTGCAACGAATTGCAAAGAGATAAGACATCACTAAGTCCAAGGACATAAGCCCCCAAACTAAGGATCCTAACTCTACATCCACGCACAAGGGCTCAGAAACAAACAAAGAAAATACAAAAGAAACTTAAAAACAACAAAAGAGGTTAGAACAAAACTCCAAATCAACTAGTGAAAGAGACCTTGGCCAGAAATGCCCCATCCACTAATATCATGTCTGGAAAGTTATTGCAAGAGCGTAAGTGAGCACATAGAAAGAATAAGAGCACCGCCAATGATGATACCTACTCTGTGATTTAACCTACTAGCATGATAGAAAATAGAAAGAGATAGAAGAGTGCAATTGCCTTTCCCGGTAAGATTGTATGTCTTACTGTGAACCGCACCAAAGATAGAATTGAAAGTTCTAGCAAGTTGTAAGTCATGCTAGTCAATTCTATCAAAAATGTTTGTGCCTATCAGCGATTTTTTTATATCCACCTCATGAATGGATACAGATCCACTATATTCATGAAGATTTTTGTATATATGTGTTGGTTAACAGTTTGTCCTCCTGTTAGATTTGTAATCTCTGACTCTTTTAGCACCCAAGGTGAGAGAACAAAAGGATGTCACCAACAAATGGGTCAGTGTATGTTATCTATCACTGCCCTCTGAATTCACAGGTACAGCTCCCTGATTGCATTTGTTATGCAATGAATGTGTCTTTTTATCGATCATCAGGTTTATTCCATGTGTGATTTAACCAAATTGCTCGTAGACAAAAACAATTCAGGCAAGGATAATGTTTAATTCTATATTCAAATCTAATCTACCTATTCTAGAAATGCATATTCTACTGAGGAGAACAGAAGAAGAACCGTACATGAACAGCAAATAGAATTGC
This sequence comes from Thuja plicata, assembly GCA_018584345.1. NCBI lineage: Eukaryota > Viridiplantae > Streptophyta > Pinopsida > Cupressales > Cupressaceae > Thuja > Thuja plicata. The sequence goes on from MU226251.1 coordinate 71,127, forward strand.
TTATGCTGCAACTTCTAACATGAAATGGAATCCAAGCAGGAATTACAGTTCCACATACAATCGTACTTTCTATTCTGATGCACCTAAATTACTGAATGAACAGCAGAAGAATCATACATGAAAAGCAAATAGAATTACTTTCACTGCAATCACAGACATGAAATAGAATCCAGCATGCAACTGCGGCTTCACATATGACCGTTCTATCTATTCAAAATGCAAATGATTCACTAAAGTGGAGCAACAAACATGAGACAAAGCCTCTATAAATAGAATCACTTCTGCTTCATTAACAAGTTTGCCGATCCTGTATACTAAATTCTTTTCAGAATTTATAGACCCTACAATACATCAGGCTTCTAAGAGCCAATGACCTTTCCTCTTCTTCGAATACAAAGAGACAGAATGCAAAGAAAAAGACTTTTCAAATCTGAGCACTCGAACAGTCACTATGGAATCTGAAACTCTTTATCTTCAACCAGCATTATCGAGCTGAATCCATTGGGCCATGGAGTTAAAACATCATTTTTCTGCAAAACATGAGATGGCGGGTTTTGGTAGACTGAGTGCGCAAATGGCTGCAGCGCACCTGATTCTGGATTTCCCGCTTCGACCATCTACGAGCACTATTACAGAAAATAGAAAAAGTGCCTCTCCGTTGCGGAAAATAGACAAAGTGCTTCTCCAGCGGAAAATGACCATCTCACTTCTCTTTGGCAGAAATTTGGAAAAGTGCTTCTCCTTGGCGGAAATTTGCAATTTGGCTTCTCTTCACGGAAATTTGGAAAAGTGCTTCTCCATTGCGGAGAATGGGAAAAGAGCTTCTCTATTGCGGAGAATGGGAAAAGAGCTTCTCCTCGCAGAAAATGAGAAAAGAGCTTCTCCACTTAAAGCACATGCTTTATTTGATCTCTTAAAGAAATAATATTCTCTTTTAATACATCGGGCCCACCTTACTACAACTAAGCTTGCGGAAAATCACCAAAGAGGTGTGAAACCCACAAAGTGCTAAGTCTTCTTTGCGGAAAATCACCCGAGAGGTGCGAAACCCGCACAGTGTAAAATTCTTCTTTGCGGAAAATCACCTGCTTAGGTAGAATTCCGCGACAGAGAAGATGATTTCTGAAATCCCGTCGAGCTCGTTCTCGCTCATTTCTTAACCAAATTGCTCGCCGTTTGTTTCATTAGGATTGTTGAGACCTGTAGAATCGATCCAAACCAGTCTTCGATCTCTACCTGAGAAAGAACATCAATTGGAGCACAAATCTTTGCCGAGTTAGGATCTACAACCTACCCAAAATAATGAGATCATGAAAACAACCCACCCGGCTAAAACATGAAGGTAAATGAAAGGGAACTCGGAAAAGACTTCCTATCCTAGGAAAGACTTAGACCTAGACATCAGACTGACCAGACCAACATGACATGACCATATGACTCCAATATTGCAAAAAAATGGGTGACTGAAAGTCAAACAACAATATGCACTTCATGGATGGATACGAATCACTTATAATCATGAAGATTGGTTTGTATATGTGAACCCCCTGGGTGGATACAGATCTGTTGTATCCATGGAGATTGGTTTGTATGTAAAAATTCTCAAGGAAAATATGCAAGAGAATGTTGGCATAACTGATGTAGAGCTTGATTGAGTGTTGATTGGTATATGTTTGATGATAGGAAGATCAATTATTGTTTTTTCATTGATGTCAACTTGGTGTTGCATTTGTTGACAATGTTCTTGATGTGTTGCTAAGTATTTGTGTAGATGAATTTTGTGTTGCAGAAGGAATTAGAGTGAGCGATCATTTTTGGAGACTCAAGGATGTATCTCGATGCATTTTGTATGATCGCATATGCTGTAATCAAACATGGAGAAAGTTATGATTGATTGAAGATCAATAAGGAAGATAGAAGAACATACAGTGACATATAGTGAATGATTTGATTGTTCTCTCAAATCAGTATGGATCCAAGTGTTGTGGTCATGATATGATTATCTTGACTAGGATATGTTATTAGTACTATGATCTCTACAAGATTGGAGTACTGCAAGGAATCATTTTATTTTACAGAAGATCATTCTATGCAACATAGCAAAATGTTTGAACAAGTTTGAGCAGTAGGTGTTAGATCGATGAGCGGTGATGATGTGATCAGTTTTAGTGAATATTTTCATGATCAAAGTGTCAAGGTGATGTGGAATAATAGACTTGTAATGCTGATTTTCTATTTTGTTGTTCGGGGTGATTGTATCTATCAAGTTTTGGAAGCATGTTGGGGAAGTCAAATAAAGTTTGACTGTTCTTGTTTTAAATCGGTGTGCGATGGATCTTGTGGTTGACCTGAATTTGTAATCAAATATTCTAGATTGATAATACATTTTAGCATTCAAGGATCAAGAAGGAATGATTGTAATGAATGAAATTCAAATGAAATACATTTTGTAAGGCGACTAATGCCCTAATGAACATGTAATGTATTTATATGTAAATTTATGAATTATGCAAGTGTAGATCATGGATGCGAAGGTGCGGTCGAGTGAAGAGCGAAGATTGTCTATAAGAAGTAGAAGTTCTGTGCTTAATTAGATATGAACAAGAAGAGGAGGAGTGATACACCCAAATCATTGTACTTGTTTAATTCTAATAGGTTTTGCAAGAAAATTCCTTAATCAGGTAGATCCTAACATGTCTTGATCATTAAATCCTTTAACCAAGTGGCTCTTTAATTAGGGTTTAAATCCTTTAACAAGGTTAATCGTAATAGGATAAAGCTCCTAACAAGGCTAGAAGAGAATCCCTTGACCAGGTGACTCCTAATAGGATCTGCTCCTAACAGGGTTAGGCCTTAAATAGGGCCCATTTCAGAAGAGTGCAAAAACTTGTGGGTATTAATTCCCACCATGGTTTTTCCCTCTAACCAAGATTTCCACGAGAAAAATACTGGTGTCACTTTGTTGCATGTTTGGATTTTTATTTGGTCACTTTTTTATTGTTGCATAAGGTTTAAAGTTGATGAATGTTGTTAATGTGTTGAATGAATTGTGAAAATTTCTGGTCTAATAGATTACTGATTCACCCCCTCTCAGTAATCTTGGACCTTATAGTATTATCAATTGGTATTAGAGCATAGGTCCTCTTTGTAGTAATCTTAACAACTTGAGGAAAAGATCCTATGATGAAGAATGAAGGTCCTAAGTTTACACAAGACAACTACATCATATGGAGTGACCAAATGAAGATATACCTAAAGGGTATGGGATCACAATTCTGGAATCATGTGGAGAATAAATATGTGGCTCCTAATGGGTCTCTTAATATAGATCAACTGAAGGATAAACAAGGGAACATAAAAGCATTGGAATCAATTGTAAGTACCTTATCTGATACTGAGAATATTGACATTCATGGATTTGGGACTACCTTTGATGTTTGTGAAAAGTTGAAGCTAATCTATGGTGGAGACAAACATGTGCAAAAAGCTAGGGTTGTCATTCTAAAAGGCAAATATGATGACATGAAAATAGTGGAAGGTGAAAACATTTCTTAATATGGACAAAGGATAAAGGAATTTGTTGGTGCCATCAAAATTTCTAGAGGAACAATTAAAGAATAGGATGTGGCAAGTAAAAATTTGATAACATTGCTACCTTCTTATTCCATTAGAGTTTTTGCTATACTATAATTGAGGACATTTGATATTTTTTTGTTGATGGATTGATTGGTAATCTCACTGCTTTTGAATTAAGTAACCACGATAATAGTATGCCCAAAGGTGAAGCATCTTTTAAGGCCTCTTTTTCATTAGCATCATAGAAGAAGGGAAAACATATAATTCATGAATCTACCTGCATGTCAAGTTATTCCAAAGAATTTGAATCTATATTGGATGAAGAGGAGAAGCAAGAATAACTTGAAGCATTATTTGCAAGAAAACTACCTAGAGGTACTGGTAAGTATAAAGTCAAGTTACCTTTGAAATGTTTCTCATGTAACAAGATAGGACATATTTCTACTAGGTGTCCTAATGGTGAACATAAAGAGAAGATCAAAATATTCAAGGGAAAAGGAAAGGAACAATGCTATGTTGTAGTAGATGAAGGTGTGACTGATGAAGAATATGATGATAATGATGAAGTGATAGTGTTTTTTGCAGTCAAAGAAGAAACTTCTGAAGATGAGAAGACATTGGTCTCACACATGGAACATGGTAATGTATGTTTCATTGATAGTGGGTGCTCACATCACATGACCCATGACAAAAGTAAGTTCATAAAGCTAGATGAATTTGATGGTGGTGTGGTCAAGTTTGGAAACAATACACCTTGCATGGTAAGAGGAAAAGGTTCAATCTCTTTGAATGGTAAAATAATTGTTGATGATGTCTATTGGGTGTAAGTTCTTACATATAACTTGTTGAGTGTTGGTCAGTTGAATAAAAAAGGTTATCATTTAGAGTTCAAAGGAGGTATGTGCATAATATTTGGAAGCTTAGGACATCTGATTTCTACTGGGAAACAAACCAAAGGTAACTTATTCCATCTAAATACTACTATTAATAGTTGTTTGGTTTCTAAGGTTGAAGATAGTTGTTTGTGTCATAGAAGGTTTAGTCATGTGAATTTTGATAATTTGATCAAGTTTAGTAAGTCAAATGTTGTTAGGGGATTGCCACAGCTTGTGAAACGAGACAATGTAATGTGCAAGGAATGTGGGTAAGTTCACTTGTTCTACTTTCAGTAGTAAGTCTTTTTCATCTGAAAATATATTGGATTTAGTACATACTGATCTTTGTGGCCCTATGAGGACACAAAGTTATCATGGTGATAAATATTTTGAATGTTGTTTATTGATGACTATTCAAGAATGATGTGCGTGACATTATTGAAGGATACATTTGAAGCTTTATATAAGTTCAAAGTGTTCAGGGAAATTGTTGATAATGAAACAGGTAAGAGCTTGAAGTGTTTAAGATCAGTCATGGGAGGAGAGTTCACTTCATGGGAATTCATTGATTATTGTGAATAAAATGGAATCAAGCCACATATGTCAACACCAAGGACTCATGAAAATGGTATTGCAGAAAGGAGGAACAAAACTATAGTTGATCCCGCCAGGACAATGATGATTCAAGGTGATGTACCTAAGTCATATTGGAGAGAATCCATTAGCATTGTAGTCTACACAATAAACCAGGTACAAGTGAAGAAAAGAACCAGCAAGACACCTTATAAATTTTGGTATGGTCACACACCTAGTGTTAAATATTTCAAAGTTTTTGGTAGTAGATGATTTATCAAGAGAGATGATTTCATTGGAAAGTTTGATCCTAAGAGTGATGAAGTTATTTAATTGGTATATTCTACCAAAAGAAAGGCCTATAAGATTTTCAATAAAAGGACTAACAAGATGATTGAAAGTGAAAATGTGAAGGTAGATGAATATCTAGAGAGTACTGATGAAACAAGCAAGAAAGAACCATAAAATAATCAAGAATTTGTGTATGTGCAACCATAAGAGCAAGAACCTATTGAACAAAACAATGAGGAAGAAGTGGTTCAACTGGTGGAACAAGAAGAAGAAGCACCTAGACCCAAACGTGTTATTCCAAGGTATGTTAAATTGAATCATTCTACTGATTAGATCATTGGTGATAAAGATGTTGGAGTGCAGAAAAGAACAAGAATTAAAGAGAGTACATGTCTAATTTCAAATTTTGAGCCTAAAACTATGAAGGAAGCCTTGAAGAGTGAAGAATGGACAAAAGCAATGGAAGAATAACTTGATCAAATTGAGAAGAATGACACATGGACACTTTTTCCTAGACCAACAGTCAAGAATGTGATTGGTACAAAGTGGGTTTTCAAGAAAAAACTGAATGAAGATAGATAAGTGGTTCATAATAAGGCAAGACTTATGTGTAAGGGATATGCACAAGAGGAAGGATTGGACTATGGAGAGACATTTTATCATGTGGAAAGACTTGAAGGGGTAATAATTTTACTTGCTTATGTTTCCTATAGTAAGTTTAAAGTTTTTCAAATGGATGTCAAATCTACTTTTCTAAATGGGATTCTTCAAGAAGATGTTTACATAGAGCAACCAGATGGATTTGCATTGAAAGATAACTTTTACATGGTGTGCAAGTTTTAAAAGGCATTTTATGGACTAAAACAAGCACCTAGAGCATGGTATGAAAGATTACACTCTTATCTCATCAAGATTGAATTTATAAGAACAAGTGAAGATAGTAATGTGTATTTGAAAGTTGAAGGTGATAAGATACTATTAGCTGAAGTGTTTTTGGATGAAATAATGTTTGGAGGAAATGATGAGATGATCTTGACGTTTGAAGAACAAATGAAGAAAGACTTTGAGATGTCAATGATAGGAGAAATTAAGTTCTTTATTGGATTGCATATTTCACAACTAAAGGATGGTATATATATATCAGTTAGCCCAAGTACATAAAGGAAGTACTGAATACATTTGGAATGGAATATTCCAATCCATTTGGAACCCCCATGGTGACATGATGAAAGCTATCTACGGATAATGAGTCAAGTGTAGTGGATGCAACTCTATACATATCCATGATTGGTAAGTTACATTATGTTGTTCATAGTAGACCGAACATTGCACAAGTAGTTGAAATAGTGGCTAGATTTCAAGCTAATCTTAAGGAATTTCACATGGTAGTAGTGAAGAGGATATTTAGGTACTTGAAAGGAACATAAGACTATGGTATTTGATATGATCACAAAGGTGATTTATCTTTTAGTATTTTTACTGATGCAGATTGGGAAAGGAACAATGATGACATAGATAGTACAAGTGGAGAAGTATTCTTCTTAGGAGGAAGACTTGTGTCATGGACAAGTAAGAAGAAAAATTGCATCTCCCAATCTACTGTAGAACTTGAGTATGTAGAAACAACTATCAATTGCACTCAAATTGCATGGATGAAGCAGATCCTAGAAGGTATCAAAGAGAAGGTAACTGAACTTGTGACTATCTATTGTGATAATACGAGTGCAATCAATATTTAAAATAGTCTAGTAATGCATTCTAAGACAAAATATTGCAATCAAGTATCATTTCTTAAGAGAGCAAGTGCAAGAAAAGTAGTCAAGTTGGAATATGTGCCAACCAAGGAGAAACTAGCAGAGATATTCACTAAACCATTACCTAAAGATACTTTTGAGTATCTGAGAAGTAAGTTAGGGGTTATCCCCCTACCTGAATGACACTAATATATTGTTGTAAGCATCAATCCAGTGGAGTCATTGAATATATTTCACTATTAGATTGATGTTAAATGGAACTACTCCTTAGGGGGAGAAATTAGAGGCAAATGAAGATGTTACAGCAGTAGGTGACCTATATGGAACCTTTTGCATTATTTTCAAAGGGGGATAGGAAGAAGATAATAGTATTGGGGAGAAGATTAGAAGAATACTTTGAAGGAGAAGAACCAGATGAAGACACATGGGGAGAAGACTAGGAATATCAAGATGAGAAATTTGGTGCATCAGCTAAGGGGGAAGAATTGTTATCATATCAATGTGGTGTTTCCATCAATGCCAAAGGGGGAGATTTTTGGCATAAATGATGTAGATCTTGATTGAGTGTTTATTGGTACAAGTTTGATGACATGAAGATCAATTATTATGTTTTCATTGATGTCAACTTGGTTTTGTATTTGTTGAAAGTGTTCATGATGTGCTTCTAAGTATTTGTGTAGATGAATTATGTGTTGTAGTAGGAATTGGAGTGAGAGATCATTGTTGGAGACTTTGGGATGTCTCTTGATGCATTTTTTATGATCGCATATGCTGGAAACAAACATGGAGCAAGTTATGATTGATTGAAGAGAAATAGGGTAGACAGTGACATACAATGAATGATGTGATTGTTCTATCAAATCAGTATGGATCTAAGTGTTGTGGTCATGATATGCTTATCTTGACTAGGATACGTTATTGATACTATGATCGCTATAGGATTGGATTACTAAAAGGCATCATTTTAGTTGACAGAAGATCATTTTGTGCAAGATAGAAAAATGTGTGAATATGTTTGAGCAGTAGAGTGTTAGATCGGTGAGCGATGATGATGCAATCAGTTGTAGTAGATGTTTTCATGATCTAGGTATCAAGGTGATGTGGCATAACGAATTTGTAATGCTGATTTTCTATTGTGTTGTTTGAGGTGATCGGATCTATCAAGTTTTGAAAGCATTTTGGGGAAGTCAAAAAAGTTTGGATGTTCTAGTTTTAAATTGGTTTGTGATGAATCTTGTGGCCAACCTAAATTTGTAATCAAATATTCTAGATTGACAATACATTTTAGGGTTCAAGGATCAAGCGATAATGATTATAATGAATGAATTTCAAATGTAATACATTTTGTAAGGTGACTAATTCCCTAATAAATATGTAATGTATTTATATGTAAATCGACACATTATGCAAGTGTAGATCGTGGATGCGAAGGTGCAGTCAAGTGAAGAGCGAAGATTGTCTACAAGAAGAAAAAGTGTTGTGCTTAATTAGATATGAATAAGAAGAGAAGTGCTGCACCCAAATCATTGTACTTGTTGATTTCTAATAGGTTTTTCAAGAAAATCCCTTAACCAAGTAGATCCTAACAGGTATTGATTAGTAAATCCTTTAACCAGGTGGCTCTTTAATTAGGTTTTAAATCCTTTAAAAAGGTTACTTCTAACAGGGTAAATCTCCTAACAGGGATAGAGGAAAATCCCTTGAATGGGTGACTCCTAATAGGGTCTGCTCCTAACAAGGCATCATTGTAAGCTCCTACCAGGGCTAGGCCTTTAACAAGGCACATTTTAGAAGAGTGTAAATACTTGTGGGTCGTAATTCCCAACATGGTTTTTTCCCTCTAACCAAGGGTTTCCACGATAAAAATATTGGTGTCACTTTTTTTCATGTTTGGATGTTTATTTGGTCACTTTTTTTATTGTTGGATAAGGTTTAAAGTTGATGAATGCTATTAATGTGTTGAATGAATTGTGAAAAGTTCTGATCTGATATATTATTGATTCCTTCCCCCCCCCCTCTCAGTAATCTTGGACCTTATAGTATTAACATAGAATGTACAAGGGGGGTTGTATGTGTGCCCCCTCCTTATGATGGATACATAGTAGATATTATAAGGAAGAGAATCAAGGATACCTACTTCCAAAAACAAGGAGATATCCATAAAACAACAATGTATGCCACAAACTTAGCTAAAAGTGTTAACACTTATAAGCTAAGAAAATAGATAATCATGAAGGATATTTCACTTATGAGAAGAGACCCTTGAAAGGAAGAAATCTATTTTACAATACTTCTACCTTCAAGAGTAGTCTTGAACAAAAATAACATCTTCAAGACAAATAGGGAGAAGAGAACAAGAATTCACCCATTTAGCCCCTATCGCTAGGTGAAATAAGTATTATTGATGAAGGTTGAAAAAATTTGAATCATAAAGTAAGTGAATATGTTTATAATGAACATAGATTTGCAAATAAAGAAGATGTGATGATCAAGGATTTACACCTCTTGTAAAAGAGAGAATCTCATTCAAGACAAACAACTCTTTATAAGAAAATCATGTTACATGATAAACAAATGCCACTATACAAGGAAAGTAGAACCTTAGACAAAAGAGAGAAAGAATGTACATGAAATATTTCCCCCCAAGTGCGAAGGAAAGATAAAATATATATAATACACCTTGAATGATAGCTACCTCATGATAGATACACAATCTCAAGAAGACATAAATGCTATAAAACACATTATATATAAAGTAAGTGAATTGTTAAGGAAAGAAAGGCAAAAATGAAATAATGGCTGACTATGAAATGATAAATATGCCATGGCGAGACATAAAAATAATTGTTAAGAAAAAAACATTCAAATCTTGCATGTAACAAAGTATCTTATGCCAATTGGAATATATCATGAAATAATGCAAAACTATAGAGACATGAGAGAGGAAAAATAAAGCTAGATTATATCATATTAGTGATCATACCAATTATATAAGATATGCTCTCCGAAGTAAGGAGGAAATTGTAAGTAGGATGTTAATCTCGGTAGGAGAAAGGTCCTGTTACAACAAGTCCATACATGAGAGGACATCATGATATAAAAGAGATAAAAAAATAAAAAAAATAATGTATCCTTAAGAAAGAAAACAGAAAGAAGATATAACATAAGGCCCAAGGGATAAATCTCTTATTATAGACATGCACTTTCAAGCAAGCGTAAGGTTGCAACTCAGGATGTAACTATCCTTATGTTTAAAAAAAATGCATGCAAGAAAGAATGTTATACCATAAAATATACAAGTCCGTGAGATATATTGGATGCAAAAAAAGAAGAGAAAGGAAAGGTACCCCTAAACTCCCTAAAACTGGTTTATAAAGATGCACTTCCTAACCAAATATAAGGTATGTGTATGAAGGATAGTTAGAAATTTCCACATAAATGAAGGAAAAAGATGTCTGAAGAGATAAAGAAATGAAGAACACGTTTCCTGCCACTTAAGAGAGCCAAAGGGGAAGCCCTATTATGTTTCCCTCATGCTCATCCCATAAAGTATAATTGAGAGCAACACAATAGGAGAAAGAAATGCTAATTGATTACTTTGGTATGAATAAAATGTAGAAATATCCAATGTCGAATGAATAAAGACTTATATCAATGGATTCTTGAACAAATTGTCTAAACTAAATACATTCACAATGTAAATGTTTGTTTTTTATTAAGGTAAAAGCAAGTTTTGAAGGGGCCTCAAAACCCTTTACAAGAAGATTTTGAGGGGGATCTGGAACCCCACAAGAGTGAAACACTGCTAAAGAAAATGCATTTAAAATCAGTAGCCCCACACTGGTACATGAACTACATCTAACAAAGATAAAACACTAAAAACCCCAGCTGCCCAAATAATAGAGAAAAAGTTCAAAGCCTCACATCAGAAAGGATTTGTTGGGGTTTGAAATCTCCCCAAACTATTATCCAGGGTTTTGACATGGTACCTAGAAACCACAGAATCACGACCAGCCCCAAAACCTGCCATTAACCTTAATCAAAAACACCCAACAAATAGGATGGGCCCTTGAAAATTATCAGCATCCACCTGCCAACTCCTACCAGAAACCAAAAAAAATAAAGAACGCACTAAAACAGGGAAGACTCCCTCAAGCACCGCTTTAGGATCAAATCTGATGCCCAAAACAATTAGCTACTGCATCAAGTTAATAGCACTCTAACATCCTACTGTAATAATCAACTTGGGGTAAGGCCTAGAGGAAAAGGAGCCCAAGACCACATGCCAACCACCACTAATGGCTTACCTCCAACACTATGTTGGCTTTATGAAACAACCCACTCAACCTCAAAAAAAGAAGGTTCATCACCCATCCAGATCCAACCAGCCATCATGTAGCTATATGAAAGAGGAGACCACTTGCACCCACTAGAAAACTCCATCCAGCAAACACATTCCACCTCCATAGGATGTGCAACTTCCACCTCAATAGGAATTAATGGTGAAGGGAGAAGGAGAAAAGAGATTCTCCACCACCAAAAATTCACAAGAAAAAACCCCACCTCTATAGGAGCATAGCACATAAGAAAATGGCCAGAGAGAGAAGTACCCAGAAGAGAGACATCCAAACCATCCACCCAGAAATTTTTAAAAAAATCCATAGACAGGGGTGATACAAAAATGGAGGTCATAAACCTAGCAGAACAGAAAGAGGAAAAGTTGGCCCAAACAGAGTCCAACCTAGCAGCATCGACGACATTAGGTAAATCCTTGTTGTACCCTAGACCCTTAGGCATCCAACATAGATTTGCAAAACTTCTACTAAGACGAAACCCATCCACCATGAATCTGCACCCAACTCCAATAGTCGGTCCGCTCAACAACAGAATGCTAAACAAGCTATAGACAAGATGGAGAGAAGTCATAACCAAGGTAAAATATGAGCCCCCCACATCCTGAATCACATAGAAATACATGTTAGAAGTGATGTTATCCAGCCTCTCAGCCCCCCAAAGAAGAAAAGGGGCATCCAAGGACACCACAAGATCCTGGCCCCCATCGAGTACAACAGAGACCGCACACACAGAAGATAAGGACCCCCCAAAGACCTATCCCCCATCACCATCATCAATATCATCTCCCTCTTCTACATCCTCCTTTACTACTCCCACTCCCACTCCTAGAAAAACCTAGCACTGCGCGCTTCCATCCTCCTCTACCTAAGAATTATGTGTTGATTACATAATGAAATTGAGATACAAAGTAAATGTTTTTTGCTATGATGTTAAAACACAATAATTCACCCTTAATAGGTATTTGATGTCTAGAAAGGTTTCTATAAGGAAATGAAATCTTAGGATTATACTTGAGACTCCAATATATTCTTTTTGTCAAAGTTAAGTGATCATCATAATGGGGTATAGTATTAGTTGAAGTTGGCAAAAGAATGACAAGATGATTTTTTGGTTGAGAGGAAGATGGAGAAAAATGATCAACGTGAGGAACATGATGTTCTTCAGGATAATTGTGTGAGGATAAAGGAACATTGTCTATGATTGATGGAGGGAGATCAAGATGTTGATATTCATCAAAGGAATCAATAACAACTTTGAGATTACAAATGATAGGAGGTTTAGGAGAGTTATGTGCTTCTATCACAGGATCATTAGGAAGCTAGTCTAGAGAAGGATTAGTGGAAGGAATGAAACCTAAACCACTTGTATGATTTTTTTGAGGAGGATTAATAGGAACTTTAATACCTTTTTCATTAATACCAAGTCCCAAACCTTTATAACCTTGTTGAGTGGTGATATCATATCATGTAGTTTAAGTAGCTTTTAAGGTAGAGGGAGAAGGTGATTCATCTTTAGGTGTATGAGCATGTGTGGTATAAGGATGAATAATAGGAGAAATATTAGAAGGACTAGTATTCTCATTCTTTTTAGGTGGTGGAGAAGAAGTATTACCTAAAGGTTAGGAAGAGAAATCATCTAGAAAATGTCTATCATCCGGATCATGGATAATATTTTGGAGATTGTGAAAAGAATCATTTTTAGGATCATTAGGAGGTTGAACTTGAACATGGGGAATAAGATTAGGAAGGTTAACACTAGGCTCACTAAAAAAGACCCTTATGTAATCTACATATCCCATGCATTTGGTTAAAAGTTGAAGAAGAAATTGACATGAAATATTGATAATGGTCTTGAAATATGCCTTGTAAGGAAGGATTATATTAGCTAATCTCATTATTCCATATGCAAGAAAACCATAAAGGAAGATAAACATAATGAAATACAAACAATTTATTTTCATTTCATTTTGTTGGAATTGGCTCCATTATTTTTATTGGCATTCATGTTTTGCCACTGATGTCAAAATATGTTTCTAATATGGTTGAACAAACTGGTTATTACTGTTACTTGGATGACTGGAAGAAGTGTATGGGTACTGTATAGATGATTTAGAGTGTGCAAAGATAGGGATGTGTACAAGAATGTGTTGGGATCTTATGTCTAATATCACATGTGTTAAGATGACATATTGAATAAGTTACAGATTTTTTAGGAGATGACATAATTTGCATCTCCTCCATGTACTAACTTCAATTTGTCCCACATTTGCTTTGTAGAGGTGCATGTTTTGACATCTTCAAATTCAACATTGGAGAGTGAGGAAGCAAGTTCTATCATCATGTAATTGTATTCATGCTTTTCTCTCAATTGACCAAGTGTGTGAGGTCCTATAGGAAACACATATTCAATATCCAAGTATTGAGTAACATCATTCCAATACCTAATAGGTGGAGTCTTATCATGCTTTTCCATGATGCAAATTTTTCCTTGTTCAACTTAGGCACATCCTATTTTCTCATCTTGTAATATTTAGCTTAGGTCATGAAACCTTCCTTCTAAGCACACAAGCTCTAATACCAATTGTTAGAATAACTAAGAGCGGAGGTGAACCAGTGGCCTCAAAAATAAATCCAATAAACCCACCAAAACTTTATATCTCAAATATAAACCTCAAGTTATCTTTAGTCTTACATATTGTATGCCTTTAAATTATCTTCTCAAATAACTGCTGCTCGGAGTTCACTGTTAATCCTTATTCTTAAGCTTTACCGAATAGCAATCTAGCCTTTACCAAAATACAGTAAGTAACTTAGTGTTTACCGATCAATCATGTTTTAGTAATGTGTAAAGAAAACATTAAAGTAATGAACCATAAACACATTTGACACATGGTTTTTAATGTGGAAACCTTGTTAAGGGAAAAACCACTTGGGACCGGTAACCCAAAATTTTCACTCTTCTGAAGTGAGCTCGGTGAAGAGCCAACCCTGTTAAAGGTTACAAAAACACTATTAAGTGCAACCTTGTTAGAGGATTTAAATATAATAATTTTTCACTTGATATATGGCATTTTACTATGCTATCTTCATGAGAAACTTTTTGATACTCCTTGGGATGTATCTCAATATATAAAGGATAGTTAAATCATGCTCGGTTATGAGACTTTCTAATCCAATGGTTAAACTAAAACAATAAATGATTTGTTCATAAATACAACTTAGACTTGCATATGTTCAGATATATTGTAAGCTCATAATACTTTTCTGATCAATGTTTCCTTTATGTTCCTCTGCTCCACTTCTTTCTGTAGGATTTGATAACCATCAAATCTTCCCAAGAAACCTGCATGCAAACACTGCTACAAGAATGAAGACAGAAGAGAAAGCTAGGGCGGCCGATAGGCTAGAGACTGCAAAAACATGTTGATAGAATTAATCTTCTATATTCAACAATGAAAATGAAATACAATCTCCTTATGAATTACAAAGCGGTGAATCCTTATAAAGGATACCGAAACCCTAAAAGGGAAACTACTAGGAAATGGAAACTTTCCT
>MU226251.1:91004-128703 GCA_018584345.1 Thuja plicata
CTGAACCAGGTGTACAAGATCCAAGAATGCAGAAGTAGGCACTTTATCTCAGTGCATTTACAGAACAATGATGCAACAGAAGGAGCATGCAAGCTTAGAAGTCAGAAAGAAGAGTGAGCTATGAACTTAGAAGAAGAGATCCCAGGACCTGTAGAACCAAGCACTCCACCAGAGGGCATAAACTTCCAAACGCAGAGGAGTGAAAACCCAGAGTAGAATCTAGAAAAATAACTTTTGCCACTGAATAGCACACTGAACCAGCTTTCCGATGATATCTCGTTTTCTGAAAAAGGAGTCCGGATGAGCCAGATATGACTCCCAGAAGGCAAAAAGAGACATCGGACTTCAACAGAAAAAAACACTATCGAAACAGTAGAACCAAAAACCCTAACCTCCACCATCAGAAAGTGCTCGGAAAGAGATTTCTGACGGTATATGGAAGTTAGAAAAATACCCCCGTATGCTCCCTATAGAGCGAAAAAGGCCCAGGTACCCCCAAAACACCAAAAAACCTCAAAACAGAGCCCCAAGGGCTAAAAAATTTGGGCCCCCGGGCGCATGGCGCGCGCCGGGGGCTTAACCAGGGCTCCTGGTCACCATATGACTGACGGCTTCCGCAAATAGGCCCGCGGGGGCTAAAGGGCCGCCGGGCGGTGCACGGCCACGAGCGGAGCGGGGAGGTGCTGGCGGCCGCTGTGGGCGACACAGTGCTGTGGCGCCAGCTGAGCGGAGCAGCACCATCGCCGGAAGCAGAGGTGCCAGGAGGCAGGCCGCAGGGGCGGTGCCCGAGAGGAGCTATCCGGAGGCGGGGAGCGGAGCGGCCGGCGGGCCAGCGGGCGGCGGAGTAACAGGCCGGAGGAGCTAGCTGCCGGAGGCGCCCGCCGCCGGTGGCGGTGGTGCGGCGGCAGCCAAAAAAATTTTTGAACTGACTGCTCTAAAAAACCGCAAAAAAACATTTAAAAACGTACATTTTTTAAAAAAAAATTCTCGAAAACCGTGTCGTACGGCCCTAGGAGGCCGAAAAAAATTCCCCAGAGGCCCCGGTGTCCAAATCGGACGTGCTTTATATGGATTTTGGGGTTTTTGGGCCTTCTGGACGCAATGGTAGTGTCCGTTTGGGCCCAAAGTGCCCCAAAAAACAGAGACCCCCCAGAATCTATAAAAAAAGGCTGGAAAAAACCTCATAAACCCTCAGTGCCTGTATGCTTCAACAGAATACGAACAGCGAGCAGCAGGCGAGCTCTGATACCATGTAAGATTTGCTGAACTGCAAATCTTCCCAAGAAACCTGCATGCATGGCTGTCACATAAACAGAAGCAAAAGAGAGATGGCAGCTATGGAGGCCAAAAGGCCAAAGACATCATGTGCTCAAGAAAACAATATATTGATAATATGTTTCTATGATTTACAAACTGATGTAAAAACTCTGTAATGATAAACTAAGAGGTGAATCCTTATAAAGGAATCACGAAACCCTAAAAGGGAAACTACTAGGAAATGGAAACTTTCCTAAGTCTAACTTAAGCAAAGGGTAGATAAACTAATAATTAACTAATTTAATTATTAGTAATACTCGACTACTCTAACACTTTCTTCTCGGTGATGTTGTTGTTTCCCTATTTCTCAATGTCCGCATAAATCTTTAGCTTTGTTCTTTATCTTGTTTGATCAGGACTATGAAGTCTTCTTCACCAGTATTCTCTTCATCATATTCTTCTCTATTCACCCCCTAATTCACAATGAATTAGCTTGTCTCTCTTATAGACAAGATTTCACCATTTCTAGGTCTTTGTCTTTCTTATTCTTGACGTGATCCGAAAATCTCACCATTCTTGCTTTAAAGCTTGCTTTAATTTTATCCCGTAGATTTCTCCTTGATAACTAGAATAAAACTATCTTTAAAAATCTAGCTTATCTTTGGATTTTAACTTGTCAATGAAAATAATGTGATCAACCAATTAACTCCATATTTAGCTCTTGCTAGCTAAGTCTTTTGTCATTTCTGAACTTCGGTTCTTATCGGTGTTTAGCTCCTTTTTTGCTTGGTCTTGACTTCAGTTGTCCTCGGGTAACACTATGGTTCTGCTTGATAATGCTTGATCATCTATCTTTCTCGGGTATCACTGTGACTTTTCTCTCAGGGTTCTCTATCTGTCAGGGTGCACTGTCTATTGGTGCTTGTTGTCACATGGTGTATACTGAACTTTTATGCATTACTGATAACATAACCTTTATCTCTTTGCTTCTTTTGAAGTGTTTGACACTATGTATATAGCCAATCAGATTATATCAAGTTGACATCAATGAAAATACAATACATTAACTGATTTAACATCTTGCATTAACTTTTTGCAGCTCGATGATCATCAACTTAACATCTTCAAACATTCAATTAGTTATAGTTCATCAGACCTTACCGACAGAGGGGAAGAAGTCTTGAAAGTAGAAGAATATACACATGAGGAGTGAACTGAACTTACATAATTAAATTTTTTTGATCTAATGGTCCTCATGTTCTCCTCCAATTTCTTTAGTAGAAGCTCAAATAGATCTAGTTGTAGACCCTTCTTCACAATCTTGTGAGCAGTGTCAACTGCTCTACATGCAATACTATTCAGTCTACTAGCTTGGAATACCTTGTATCCTAGCACACATGCACCAAATTTTAGATCTGGATCGGTGATTGAGTTTATCTTTAAACCTCTTCCATCTCATACTTCACCTATCATCTTTTCTATGTCGGGGTGAGGAGGATGTTTGAGTGCTTTTGCCTTTTCAGTTACTGGATAACCGGTCACTATGTGTATTACATCCTTGGTAATCAGTTTTGGCTCGTCCAACTACATCTTTCGATCATGTACCCAACTAAGAACTATCTGGATCCACTCGGTCTTGAATTCCTTAAGGAATATTAGGGAATTTGTCAACCCTTTCACCTCAATATATTTATGTTCATCTTTGATGTTTCTGTCTGTGCAAATCTTCTTGTAAGCTTCCTCAACTTCCAGATCTCTGATTTCTACAACTTTGTAGTGGATATAGGCTCGGACATCCTCAACTAGAAAAACCCTAGGTGGTATGATTGAGAACACTCCAGTGTCATTGGGTTGTGAAGATACCTCTGGGAAGAATTTGTACTTAGGCTCTTCACATGTAGTGTTCTTGATTAGGTTGACCCTTTTATCTTTGGCATTCTTAATCTTGGAAATGTGAGACATGGTTGCCATTGTTTCTATAAATTAGGGATTTTATCACAAACAACTATGAGCTCAGTGAGTCTTAGATACTCACTTGATCTGTTGTAGATGATGTGAATCTATCAAAATACCATGAATATTCTTGTGAGTCTCTCTGCAATCTAGTCTTTGTTCTTCACTATGTTTCACTCTGCTCTTCGCTCTTAATTGCTCTGTGAATGAATGAGCTTTATGTCTCCTTTTTATAGATGATGCCCTAAGTGGTGGAGTAAATGTGTTACCCACTTCTCAGTGTTAGAAGATGGAGTCACTCGGTTAACATACCAACTTAATTCTCGGTGAGTCTGTGATGCTCAGGTTAAGTGTCAATTTAATTTACCTTTCACATGTTTATTGACAGTGCTCGGTATTGGGCGAAGACTAATTGTCTTTTACATGATTACCAACGATGATTAGTTTACATTAACAACCTAGCTTTTGTATGTTCACCGATGATTCTTGGTATACATTTGACCGACGTGATTGTATTCATAAATTCATAACAAAGTAATACCATAGTGCATCTTTATTTATACTAGTTTGGCATTTTATTAATGTATATTGGAACTGATGTAAAATATAACTTGGTATAGTGTTGTTCCATACTTACTTGCTCTACTTAGGTGGGGGTGGTGATATCACTAGATCCATTGGATAAGGTGTCACCAATTATATTTCTTGGTCCAACATCATCTGTGTTTGTATATTTCCTCCACATTTTGTTTCTCATTCTCCTGATGTCTTCACTGGTATTGCCGTTGGAAAAAGTGCTTGTCTTTGTCACTCAGTCTTTACAGTCCTTTCTTAGATGACCAACCCTATGATGGTGTAAGCATGACATTCTGGGGTTAGTCTAGCTTCTAGACTTTCTCATCCATTTTCTCATGTATTTTGCAGCTATGTGTCCATATCTACCACATGTTGTGCAATTTTTCCATGTGTTGTAATCCCAAACATATGAGTTACCGACTCTTTTTGGTTGATAAGCATTTTCTTGTTCTTTTGGCTTCCATGCTCACTTTTTCTTTTTCTTTCATTCAAGAGATGTGTTCCCATGCATTTTGAAAGTAGAACAATATTTTTCCATGTAGGTTTCCTTCTTTGGTTGTTTCACCTTATATCTACATTTGTGTGACTTGTGTCCTTTCTTGTTATAGTTATAACAATTTCCTATGAATGTAGATGTGGATTTAGGAATACCTTTAGCTTTGCTCCTACAAACATTAGATGTGTGGCCTTGTTTTCCATAGTGATTGCATGACTAATTCCTTGGTCTTGGATTTGTGTAGACATATTTTTGATCATCTTGATATGATGATTCTCCATAGTCAGTATACCCTAGACCGGTATTATTGTTGACTCTTCTTTTTTCATCCAGAAAATCATCCATTCTTTTTGTACTTTCTTCATCTTTCTTGATCATATCATTGTGTTATTGTTGAATCCTTTCTTCATGCTTCAGTATTTCATTTTCTTCTCTTATCTTACCAATAGCTTCCAATTTCCCATTGATTTCTATGTTCACTTGGTTTTCCTCCCGACTAAGAAGAATAATTTGATTGGTGATATCATCATTATGTTTAGTAAATCTTTGTATTTTTTATTCTCTCTCTTGTATCTTTTTAGTGATCTTCCTCATGTCATCAATAGCTAGTGTTCTTTCTTTCTCATCTTGTCTAGCATTATTCATAAAATCAATCATCCTTACCATCTATCTCTTGACCGATTTGCAGTGATTTCACTTGTCCAGCCAGATGTTGATTGATTTCATTCAGACTTGTAATGCTTCCTTCTGATGTGTATGATGTATTTCTAGATGTAGATCTTAATGACTCAAACAAATTAGGTATCTCTTCTTCATGATATTTTGTTTCATTATAGCGAGATTTCATAACCTTTCTATTATGCCCTGCATCCCCATCCCTACATTTTGTGTGCAAAATGTTGGGTCCCCCCTTTTTCTTTTGCTTGTTTTTGCTTGCAGCTATGCCTTTGCCTTTCTTTCCCTTCTGTTTTCTTTCTCCGGGGTTTTCTTCCCCGTTGTTTTGTTTTGTTTGTTTGGTTTTCATCTCCGACCCCCGGTCCCAGAGGTTGTCCTTCATTGGAAACCAGACTCCGGACTACGGGATTCTTCACCACGATGTTCTTAAGGATATCATCGCGGGGAATCCCCGGGCCCAGAGTCCGGAGGTTTGCTTGTCTGAAGATTTATGAAAGGAGGAGGATTACCTTTTTACCGCGGGTATAAATAATACTTATCTGTCACTTTCACATTTACCGCGATTAAAAATTTCGAGCACTCAAGGCGATTAATAGAGCAATTTGTAGAGAGTTAGTGATAATCAACGCTTAACATTTCCAGTCATTTTCAAGCGATTGCAAGTGCTTCGTGGTGGCGATTGTGACCATTTGACAACTCGAGCTATTGCAGAGCTCCCACGGTAACTCCTTTCCTCCACCTTTTGGCACTCTCAGGTTGGTTTTCCTGTTCCCACCTTTCTATTTTTCTTCTGGTTTTGTTTGGTGTTTCTTTCATCGTTTGTTTGTTTGCCGTCTTTCTGTTTTGTTTTCTATTTTCTGGTTCTGCCACCCGTTGGTGGGTCAGCTCTGCTAGAGGGTTGTCCACCCTCTGTGCAGAAGTAGTCCATTTGTAAAATGTGTAGATAGTTCTATATATGCTCTGCCTTGTCTAGTTTTCCCGCAGACGTCACTCCGCGTTGTATATTTTATGTATATGCATGTATATTCATGTATAGTCTTTATATATCCCTCTGTCTAGTGTATATATTCCTTTGGCCTACATATATATCCTTCCGGTTAGCTTGAAAAGCTGGTCGAGTCGCCCACATTGCTAGTTTTCCATCCATGAACTCGTGTCGGGGCAGAAAACCACCTGTTTGAAACTCGGCTCTCGGCCGATTTCAAACAGGCAATTTTCTCTCTCCTCTATAAAATAGTCAGAACCTCATTTATGTCCCATGTGCACAATCAATTCCAGCCAAGTAGCCTTCACTTTTCGCGTGTTCAGACAGTTGGCTCCGCTGTCATCGCCATAACTTCCATTTAATACCTATGTACGTGGCACCCACGTGGGCTTGATGACTTGCCTTTTTACACGTCCTCACCAACGGTTACTTCCCCGGGCTCCGGGTCTCCTACCATCAGCCATCCCGTGTCTCTACCAAGTGTGATAAAATCCCCAGACCCGGATGTCTAATAAAAATCTTCAATTTATATGATGCTTTGCTTTTCGGTTATTTTTAAATGAAACTACCTTTTCAGGAAAAGCGAGCGTCGCGGTGGTTAGATCTCCGGACCCCGGAATGAATATTTATTTTGATGAATGTGTTCTGACGGTCGCTTTGTCTCGCAGGTTCTTAGAGTTCATTTCCCAAACATTTCTAAACCATTCGCATCTTCTCCACCCGGAAGTCCAGAGCTACCTTTCGCGGCAGCAACCAAGGCAGCAGTAAAGTCCAAGATGGAGAAGGCCCTAGAGAAGATGCCCCTGACTATGAAATTTGTGCAGGACAACGTCATTATGGGCTCAAAGATTGAGTCCAAAGTCAAGCTGATAACTGACACCAGCGTCAGAACATGGCCGGAGATGCAGGCCTTGGTGAAAATAATGCACATCCAGCGACAGGCTGGAGATCAGCTGGCGATCAACATCGGGAACTCTGGAATCCTCCAGACGGCTTGTTTCCCATGCTCCGTGCAATCCCTGGAGCTTATCTTGACATTGGCCACCAACTACAATTCTTCTGTTAGGGCCGTTATACTCGCGGCCGCAGAACCAACGGGATACCCCACTCCTCCAGTATCCCTCGACCCAGTCACATTTCAGGCCAGCCTGGGAATCCCACAATTCGACAAGGCCTCAGTGGTTACAAGGACTGATGCCTTGGCCTAGTTCACATAGCTGGAGGATGCTACCCAGGTATACATGAATACCCATTGGCTCAAGGCCCCAAAGAGGGACCCTAAAAGAATGAAGATAGAGATTCCCCGCTCTGAGTTCAAAGAGAGCATTCAAATGGGAATGATAGCATTGGCCCGGGTCTTTGGGCAGCCCTCCACCCAAGAATTTTCTAGATGGATGTATTATTTCCTCCTCGGCATCTCCACCAAAGGAGGATACTTTGATTGGGCGACAATAATCTCCAACCACGTCGACTCCTAGTTCCTGCAATTAAATAGGAAGAAGAAATTTTACATGTCTTCCTATGTTTTTTGGGCCCTAGCATAGTAGAGGCCCCATGCCCACGACCTACTTACAGATGGCGTGCTCAGGATTAGCCCAGGACAAAAGGCACCGTGGGACCATTTACCACAAGTCCAATGGGAGGCCAGCTTCCCCAGTTTTTGACGGGTAAACGACGCGTTCGTTTATTATCATCTGCTTACACCCACCTGAGACGCTGGATACCGCCTGTCTTCCGAGGTGATGAATTTGGTCCACAGTTATGGACATTATTATATTCAATTCCAATAGCACACCTACATTAGGGTCACCGATTTCTCCGGGAAACCCTACTTGTTGCCCAAACACTGTGGGGATAAGATCGTGCTCTTGGAGTATTGCAGACAAATGATGGAGGTGCATGCCCTCTTTGCCCTCAAAAAGATCTCCAAAATTCCATTCCCAATCACCTGCAGGAACTACACATGCAGTCTGGCAGTCGTAAAGGAGGCGGACAATGAACTGAAAATTTACAACTTGGGGGAGTTTTACTTAGTGCGGAAAAATTTTGATCCGCACGGAAGGATAGCAACGGCACTGCCCTGGGCTTCAGAGCCCCATCATATCCATATGGAGGACTTCTAGGCGGATTGCCAAGATGATGTGGAGCTACAGAGCAGGCACTATGTCAGAATGACGGCCGGTATGATGCAGAAGTTAAAGCTCCGGAGGTTCCAGCTGGACTTCTCAGACGCCGCTCCCACTATCGATCCCTAGTACAAGGCAAAGGGGATCGATACAAAGGATCTTCCACCAGTAAATTGGGACGCCCAGGAAGGGCCCATAATTGAAGACTTCACTCGAGAGGTGGTCGAGCGAAGCCACACCTATTTTAAGAAGGTGTGCCCCGGGAGTACCCGTCGAGCAGCCCAGCCAGCGCCAAAATTAACCCCGTAGCCAGTACCAAAGTTGACTACGGGGGTCGGGACTTCTTCGCAGGGAGTAGATAAAGGGAAAGGGATAGATATAACCCCTCCTATGCAAGAAATCTCCATCAAGGAACAAATCAAACAATCAGTGGCAGCCTCCCAACAGATGAGGGAGCAATTAATAACGTGGTTGGCCACTCCACCACTCATGGTCGGGCCAATTCGTCCCTCCTCCTCTCCATCATTATTAGCCTTAATGGTAAGGGCAACGGGGGTGGATCCCATGGAGGCGGCAGCAATAAGAGATGCGGGGCCACCTTTGGTTACACGGAGAAAGAAAAAGCCTAGCAAGAAGCCTAAGGCAAAGCCAGAGCCGGGAACATACCGACCCCAAATAGTAGAAATCCTCTCTTCCAGTTCCCCGGAGCCAGAGAAGAAAATGAAACCTGCAAAAGTCCCGGCCATTCCCCCTCCACAAGAATAATTTGATGATGTATTTGTAACCGACGAGTTTGGAAACTTGCAGGGGGACAATACACAAACAGAGACAGGGGTCCCCGGGGCAGAATAGGGAGCTGCAGAGCAAGAAGCTCCTGAACAAGAACTTGCACAGGAACAAGAAAAGTAGATAGAAGAGAAAGAGCCAGAGCCAAAGATTGCCTCTGGGGCTCAAGTGATGCAAGGTCCAGGAGTGGACCAACAAAAGCAAGGTGAACAAATGGCATCCGCTGGGGGAACTGGACCTTCGGGAATAATCGTAACCCCAACCGCCACGTTCCAAGGGCCACTCCCGGGAGCAACCTTCGAGCAGGTGATTACAGCGGCCCAAACTCTAAATCTCGGCCCAACACCTCCCCTACTGCCAAAAGAGGTACCAACAAAAGAATCGGCCCTGGCAATAGAAGAAGAGCAACAGGAAGAGCAGTTTGAAGAAGAAATCCCCGAGGAAGCCTACCAAAGTCCAGACCAGGTAATAGATACAGAGGACCAGGCTGAGGAGATGGAGGTTGATGAAGAAAACGTTGTTGCAGAAGAAGTAGATGCAGAGAGAGGGACGGATGAGGTTCACACCACTGAGGAGCAACAGCCACAAAACACTGGAGAAGAATCAAGGGAACAAATTCTGGCAGGAAGGCCACCCCTACTGCCTCAGTGGCTGATAGAGAGCAGGAAAAGAAAAGCTTAGTCCGCTCCCATGACTCCTCTCTCCCTGGCTGAAATGATGGCCCAAGTCTAGGCCCCGCCGAAGGCCAAGAAATCCTAGACAATTCATACTCTTCAAACTGGGCCGGGCGGAGAAATAGTTGCCGTTGTGGCAACACCTCCCCCAGACGTCGATGAAGCAACCGCAGAGCCCGGGGACTATAATGTTGCAGAGGTATCACTAGGAAAAAGGGGAAAGTAAGGTGAGGTAGACTTGCTGAAGGAGGCAGCGATGGTAGTGGATGCCTGATATGAGAAGGAAGCCCAGAGGCTCAAAGCAGAAAAAGAAAAGAACACAAACCTTATGGGGTTGCTCACCGAGCTGGCTCAACCCATCAATGTTGCTCCTCCGGAGGCCTCCACCTCTGAAGATCTACCACAGAGTGACATAGACTCCCTATGAGTAATGAAGAATAAAGCCCAGGCAGTGGATGAGTGGGTCGCCCTGCAGATAGGAAACACCCCGCATTTCCTAGTGTCCACCCTCCCAGATTTATACATGGCCCAGCAGGTCATTCACCAGGCGGAGACTCTTATTGACCTATGGGAGGGTGATACCGAGAATTATCAAGCGTGGAAGGTAGAGCTTGAGGAACTCCTTACTCTAGGAGAGGATATGATTTCTGAATCCAAAATTCTGGGGGATGAATCATTTGATTTTGTGAGAACCCAGCACTCCAGACTTGACCTCACATTGGAGGTAATCAAGCAACTGGTAGGGTCTCTGCAAGAGAAGGTAAATGCTGTGAAGTATTCTTTCAATTTGTATAAGTCTTTTGTAATAAAGACTTCTGGGGCCGACCCCCTTAGCACGGACACATGTACCCCCAAAGATTTAGTTTTGGGGAGTTTTGATGAAATAATGAAGTCCCGGTATCAATCTCCAAAGGGGATAGATGGGGCCCAGATGGCTAAGTTAACTAGCATGATACTTAGCGGTCATGATGCAGCGCGAATGGCCGATGAGTTTAAATAGAATGTTCTGGACCTGGGGGAACAAATTGAAGTGGCCAAGTACCGAAGGGCCAGCATAAAAGATGTGGACAAGGATGGCATTTCCTGCCTCCTCCAAGCTTTCAATGATAATAAGCAACCTTGAGTTTTCTCTAGAGGCCGGGGAGAACTCGAGCGTTAAGTATTCTTTATTCTTTTTGGGACGTAAGTTCCCGGATCCCAGAGTCTCAGGTCCAAAAAAAAATTATTCTTTCAAGTGATCCGTGTCCCGATCCCCGAGGTTGACCGGTCACTTTCAGAAGCGATTAATAAAGACTGTCAGAAGGTGGTTGGCTACATCAAGGAGGCGTCGACTCAGCAGTTGGTTTTCTGACAATATGGTCTTCTTGAGGCACCGCTCAAGAGTACACCTGGCACATTAGAGACAGGGTGCCGCATTTCCCATTTATGAGGCATGTAGCCACGATTCCCAGGGGACCTACTTTCTTCTTTCTCTTTCCCAGCTCTCTTCTCGAGGTCGATTCTTCCGCTGTATATTCTTGTCTTATTCTTCTAACATGGCAGACCTATTCCATCTCAAGGTCTTTTGTAGGGTGGAGCAGGTAGTACCGACCCCCAGATATTGTATTTTATTGAAACATTATGTAAAATAGAGTTAATGTTAGAAGAGAGTTGTATAAATAGCCAAACCGGCCCATTTCCAAGTGTCGGCAAAATTGATGATTTTGTTGTCCATAGTAATAGCAAAGTGATTTCTCATTTTAAGTTGTAGAGCTCAATGCTCCATTGTTCTATTTTCAATAGTTAGATGCTCCCCTGGAGCCATCATTGTATCACGCACCAGTGCTTGCTGGAAGAGACATTAATGAAGAGGAAAGAATTCTTTGCAATGATGTTGTCGGCATTCTTGCTTCTGAGTTAATGGTATTTCATGTTTTATGTTATTTATGTCTTCTACTCTGATATGTTAAAATAGATTAATGACCTCTTTACTCTCGCTACTGATAAAATGCTAGCTGACGGTTATGTATTTCTTCGGTATTTTGTGTATTCTATCAGAGTATTATTGATGTTCTGGACATTTAAACATGACTATAGTTAGATAAAATGTTTCTAACCCTGTAGGATCTTTTTATCTTTATTTGCTAAGTATAGAATGCTAGGGGAAACCTTACTTTATTGAATCTCTGGAGGTAATGAGTTGAAGAAACCAGCTATCCCCCTCGAAAATAGTCACTTCTCCCAACCGAGCCCCGCATCGTGGTGACCCGACACCCAGGTGCTTGAAGGCCCGGGGAATATAATTTCCCTGGACAACCTTTGCAGGCAGAGTTGGCCGGTATCCCCAGAACCCGGTGACAACTTATGACTGTTAGCGGACCCGGTCAGCAAAATCTCGTCAACAGAAACTGACGCTAGAAGGAGGGCATGAACTCATCCCCCTCTCGAGATTCATATTTTACACCTCCTGAGGGTTCTCCGAGTTATAGTTTTAAGCGGCAAGCCTTCAGTGGGATTGGGTCTTTCTCCCCAACGAAATTTGAAAGAGTCCTTAGGTCTGCCCCGAATCCCAGAAGGTTTTTCAAACTCGAGCCTCCTGCTCGAAAGAAACGAACCTCAAAAATCATACCAGCCACTATTGTTTGGGGATATAGCATACCTCCAAATACCCAAACTTCTCAGGCAATCCTGGGAACCAATGCTCATACTACCCAATATATAGTTCCCCCAATGGCCACATATTTCAAAAACACCGGGTCCCCAATGGGAACTTTTCCAGCGCAATCAATGACTTACCCTCTCACCCAGAGAAGATTTACCCACGATATGAGCACTTAGGCTCACGGACCGCAGAAGAACACTTACAGGCATACAAGGATGCCATGAATCAATATCGGATCCAACATGAAGACGTTGTGACTCAGATGTTTCCCTTATCTTTAGGGCAAGGTGAGTTGAACTGGTACCTTAACCTTCCTGCCAACTCCATAAACAGTTGGCAGGACATGGAGGCCGCCTTCCTGGCTTCCTTTCGCGTGCATGTGGACCCAGCCTGGTCCCATAGCCAGTTCATCTCTATCAGGAAGGAACCCAATGAGCCTCTTGCAGCATTCAACCATAGGTTCCAGCGCGCCCTAAAGCGGTGCACGGGCCCTTTTATTCCATCTCCGAAAGTAACCATACAGACATACCTTAACGCGATGGACCCTTTCATTGCCACTCTCCTTTGGAGAACAACCACCGCGGGCGACCGAGACACCTTGGAAAAAGTCTATAACCTAGCCTTAGAACTGTCCCGTGGTCTCAACAAATCCCCAGGCGAGATTGGGTAGAGCACGCCTTTCAACATGATCCCGGGTGAAACTGCGTATGCCGAGGAATACAACCCCAATCTGGAAATGGGTGCCCCCTCGATAGTGATGAATCCTCCGCCACCCCTAATAGACCAGAAGGCCCGATATGTTTACCCAACCCAGACCCAAACGATGCCAGGTCTAGAATCTTTCCCTTGGAATCAGCTGCAACAGGCACAACAATCTCAGACACAACCGTCCAGAGTGCCCTTCTTTCAGTCATCCACAACTGGAGGATTGTCACCCTCGACTCTGGCTAATACTGCTGCCTTCCTGGGAAGCCAACAATAACAACAACCGTCACATTGTGACACCAACACTCAGTTGACCGCCGAGGTCGAATCCCTCCAGTGAATGTTGTCTACCTTAACTATGGACATGGGCCAACTGAAGGCGGGGTCCTACGCACCCCAAAATTCAAATTCCCAGAGGGGAAACATTTTCTCTGGCCAACAAAACAACAATGCCAGAGGAAGAAACTTCAACAATGGGCCTAGGCCTAATCAACAGCAATGGAATAATAACGCAAACACCGGAGGCCCACCTCTGAACAAAAATGCCAACCAAAATGGTGCTGGACCATCACATTTCACACCAGTGGTGGACTTCCAGCCCATGACTAATTGGTGTAGATTGCACGACACAGGTTCACACAACGAGGTGAATTGTGCCACCTTGGAGAAGGTCATCATGATCTCCCAGCTAGACAGGCAGCAGTCGCATGACACTACCCCTCCAGAACCCCCTGTCCAAGAGCCAACCCATAGTGCCTTCACCTGTGACACCATCTTCTTCGGAACTTCCAGGGAAGATGAAGAGGAATCCGAATTGCAGGGATTCTTTGATGAATCTATCCCGCCCTTTGAGGCCAATGCCTTTATTAACCCGCAGACTCCATATAATACTCATAATCAGATTGGTAAAGGACCAGCTTACACGCCCACACCTCCTATCAAAGACACTCCCCCTCCCTGGAATAACACGACTGACCGACCCGCTCCTCCAAAAGGTCCTAGCTCTAACCAAGAAAAAGATCTGGCCGAGGAAAATCACCAATTTCTGGGAGGAAGATTCGATATTACGAAAGCGTTAGAACATACCACCACCTCCATGACCTTGATAGAGGTTTTGCTAAACTGTCTGGAGCAGAAGAAGTCTCTTCTGAACCTCTTGGGGAACCCGGAAGCTGTTAGCCGCCCGCCCAAAACTGTCTCATTCGAAGATGCTAACGCAGTCGTCTTTCGGGGGAACAATGAGGATCCTCCCTTCCTACTAGGCCTGAATATCCAAGGCAAAAATATACACAATTTCCTAGTAGACTCCAGAGCTTCGGATAATATCATGCCCTTGTCCATTTTTCAGAAGCTCGGATTCCACCCCACCCCATCTAATGGTGCAGTGATCCAGCTGGATAAGACTGCTGTAAAAATGGTGGGGGAATTGAAGAATGTCCGGATATAACTTATCTAGGACCCCAGAATAGCCAACATCATAGACATCCAAGTGGTAGACATCCCAGAGACTTACGGGATGTTATTAAGTCGAAATTGGTCTAAGTCCTTGAAGGGATACTTTTCGACCGACTTCACCCATTTATGGCTTCCATGGGAAGGAGAATCAAATAAGATCCGGGTCGAAAGTGAACCCTAGATGAAACAGGCCCTTACCGAGGTTGGAAGGGTCAATGAGGTCCTTTTCTCTAAGACTTCCCTAGGGGTGTATCGACCCTTTGAAATCTTAACATTCGATTTCATCCCAGAGAGGATCCCGCAGTGCTGCAAAGAGCCCAGGACCTAGAAGAAAAGATGAGAGTTGAGATTGACTCTCAAGGTGCCACAACAACCCTTGCTACACTCCTATCTAGCACTTAGTGCCGAGTACACTACCAAAAACATTCGGAGCTCGAGTGTGGACCATGTCTTTCGATCACTAACCAGTACCTCGATACCTTCTGAAATAAACAATATGTAACTGATTCCCCGGGGCCCAGTGTTCCTATGGGATGCACTCCTTTGGTGCCATCTCCCCGAGAATCCCAAATCCAAACACCTCTAGAGGTAAGTTCTACATTCACAACGGTAGTCTGGGAGGGAACCCCTAAGTCTCCCAGCAATAATCCAAAGAATACTCCCCTCCCCCAGCCCTAGATTACGAACAATGACTTATGGACCCTCAAGTTTGATGGGTCCCGATCCAAACAAGGCTGCGGGGCTGGGGTAGAACTAATCAACTCACGAGGGAAGTCCTTCCTCACATCCTATAGACTACAGTTTAACTGTACAAATAATTTTACTGAGTACAAGGCTTTGGTCCTTGGACTCTTATTTGCGTTAAGGAAAGGTATCACCCGCCTCCGGGCTCTGGGTGATTCGGACTTGATTGTTAAACAAGTCTGGAGTCAATACACATGTCATGAAAAAAGGCTGGCCGCATACCACAACCGGGCTTGGAGCCTCATTGAATATTTTGATGCCTTCGGCATTGACCTCATTCCCCGGCGACAGAACTATGTCCTGGATGCCCTTGCCATTTTCGCCAGCACACTGGAGCCAATGGCCGGCTCGAAACTCTAGAGATTTTCAGTTGAGATGGTCCCTACCCCATCCATTCCAGATAATGTCACCCACTTTCAGGTTTTTGAGGATGATCAGCATATCCTGGCCTTCATGGCGAATGTTGGCGTCTTTGAAAATCAGATAGTGGAAGAACGAGACCATGACGATATTCGGCAGGGTGATGAAGACGATGGGATCATGGACCTACCCACTAACACCATCCCAAGGGGATGGTTGCACTAGAACAAATCTTTGACTCAGACCCTCAAGGCCGTGAGAAGGTGTCATCCTCCTTCGAGTGAGGAAAGTTTGAAAAATTTAACATCGGCCAGCCAGGTGAAGAAAAGATGATCCATATTGGTACCTCCTGCTTCCCTGAGGAAAAGGAGAAGATTATCGTGATTCTCTGAGAGTACATCGATGTAATTGCCTGGGGTTATGAAGACTTGAAAACATATGACACATCCATCATAACCCATACTATTCCCCTGAAACCTGATGCTAAGCCCTTTCGGCAAAAGCAAAGACCATTCAACCCCCTGATAGAGCCTCTGATTCGTCAAGAGGTAGAAAAATTGATGCCAGCCCAGATAATCTTCCCAATTCGGCACACTACGTGGGTTGCCAACCTAGTACCTCTAAGGAAGAATGGTGAGATCCGCCTTTGCGTGGATTTCCAAAACTTGAACAAGGCCTCTAAGAAAGATAATCACCCTCTCCCTTCGTTGCATGAGGTGTTGCAGATAGTGAATGGATCCTAGATGATGTCCTTCTTGGATGGGTACTCGGGATATAACCAAGTCATGGTTAAGTACAAGGACAGGGAGAAAATAGTGTTTACCACCAAGTGGGGAACGTTTGTGTACAGGAGAATTCCCTTTGGTCTGATCAATGTAGGGGCTACATTTCAGAATGCCATGGATGATTTGACCATCTTTTCCTGAAACAGGCGTGACCATTCCGCCCATCTCGCTCAGATCTGTGAGAGATGTCACTGGTATGGAATATCCCTCAACCCCAAGAAGTGCATATTCAGGGTCACCGAAGGGAAGTTGCTTGGGCATATCATCTCCGAGAAGGGTATATCCATAGACCCTGATAGAGTTGAAGCATTGCTAAACTTACAAATGTCTGGCAGCAAGAAAGAGATGCGATCCTTCTTCGGAAAGATTAACTTCGTCCGGCGGTTCATCACGGGATTCGCAGAAATAGTCAAACCGCTCAACGAGATGATGAAGAAGGATACCAAGATTGAGTGGAGTCCCGAAGCAAAGCGGGCATTCGCCCAAATTAAACAGACAATAACGGAAGCACCCGTCCTAGCTAGTCTGGACTATTCCCTTCCATTTTACATTTACTCTTTTGCTTCACCGCATTCTACCACGGCAGTGTTAACTCAGAAGGTTGAAGGTGAAGAATGACCAATAGCTTTCATGAGCTCCCCCTTCAAGAACGCCGAAGTCTAATATTCATCACTAAAAAAGCAAGCCTTTGTTCTAGTTCGCGCCGTGAAGAAATTTTGGCATTATATCCTCTAAAGCAAAGTACATGCTATTATTCTGAACCAGGCCGTCAAGTCTCTGCTGATGCAGAGTGAATTGGGTGAGAGGCAGGGGAAATGGATGGCCATCCTCCAGGAGTATGACTTAGAAATGCAGCCCATGAAGATAGTCTGGGGCCAGGGACTGAGTCGAGCGATGGCAGAAGAGACTCCCCGCATAGAATGTCAAACTTACACCGTGGAGTCCATCACCCAAGACCCGTGGTATACCGATTTGGTATACTTGTTACTAAATAATAAATGCCTAGAGGGATTACCTCCCCACAAATGCCGCACCCTGCGGATGAAGAGCGCTCACTTCATGATCAAAAACTCCGCGCTCTACCATAGAAACTACAAGGGAGTGTACCGCTGGTGCATCGACAGAGACCAAGCTGTGAGAGTGATTAATAAATTTCACGGGTAGTTTAGCACTGGGCATGGCTCAACCGATGCCACTGCCCATCAGATCTTTCGGACCGGATACTATTGGCCCTATATATTCAAGGACGTTTACACTCATGTAAGGAAATGCCATACTTGCCAAACCGCAGCACATCATGAGCGTAACCCAGCTATGCATTTACAACCAGTCTACGAGGCTAGACCCTTTGCCCAGTGGGAATTTGACTTCATCAGGGAAATCAACCCCAACTCATCTGTCAATCACTGATACATACTCACTGCTACCGATTACTGCACTCGGTGGTCTGAGGCTATACCGTGCAAAAACAACACGACAGACATAGTTATCAAATTCTTGGAAGAAAGTATCGTCACAAGGTTTAGAATGCCCTTCGCTTTGGTATGTGACAATGGTCTGGCATTTTCTTTGGTGCAGTTACTCAAATGGACCTACAATCAGAAGATCACTCTGAAGTTCTCCAGCAACTATTATCCCCAGGGAAACGGCGTTGCTGAATCAACAAACAAAAACCTATTTGAAGTGATCAAACACCTGCTCGAACAGAATCCCCAGGATTGGCATCAAAATTTGAAATTCGCCCTCTGGGCGGATCGCATTCATATCAAGGCTACCCTGGGAACATCCCCATTCCATCTGGTTTATGGTTAGAACCCTGTATTCCCAGTTAACTTACAGATCCTAGTTTTACAGTTTATGCAGGAATTTAGCAACAGGGACAACATCGTGGAGGTTCAGCTCTTAAACTTGGTGCAAATGGAAGAACAGCGAGACACAGCCCTTGAACATTTCGCACGTCATCAAGCAGTGGTAAAATGATGGTTTGACAGAAGAGCCCAATACAAGGCTTTTCAGATCTCGGATTTGGTCCTGTTGTGGGACAAGGCCCGGGAGAAGAAAGGAAAGCATACCAAGTTCCAACAACTCTGGCTCGGAC
This sequence comes from Thuja plicata, assembly GCA_018584345.1. NCBI lineage: Eukaryota > Viridiplantae > Streptophyta > Pinopsida > Cupressales > Cupressaceae > Thuja > Thuja plicata. The sequence goes on from MU226251.1 coordinate 109,321, forward strand.
CATACCTAATCTTAGAAATCTGCAGGGCAAATACTTACTGCCTTAACACCCTGACTGGGGAACCTGTCGCATTGCCTATTAATGGACAGTTTCTCAAACACTACTTTGAATAGGGTAAGTTTGTCCAAAGTTGTATTATATGTAAAGCCTTCCGCTTGTAAATATTTCTTTCGAGTGCCTCATTGCGAGGTACCCTGTCTTGTAAATAGCTTTGTCGGCTGTCCTCCAGGGCAGTCCTCTTTTGTTGTTTTTGTTTTTGCTTTCAGTTTTCCTCGTGGGCCCTGACATTTTGTTTCATCTTGTAGGAATTAGAATACTTTGCATAACTCTGGTTTTCGGTACAATGTCTGCGGCATGGTGAACTTTAGAATCTGTCTTTAGCATGGTGGAGTCGACCCGGTCTCTAGGGTTGTTTCACAGGTTATGGCACATTTTGAGCAATCTCCATCGGATGTTATCTCCGGGAGTCTGGCAATCAGTGAACACAAATAATATAAGGAACAAGTAATCAGACACGCTGAGGGTAGATCAGTTGTACTGATTGGTTGACCCAGGTCTGAAACTTTAAGGAATTCTTTCCGGGCCCAGAGCTTTATCCCCTCTTCAAACATCTAAGTGCAGGTGGATAGGTGAAATAAGTACTACCATTAAAATTAGCTAAGCTTAAGCTTAATGGTAAATAATTATCGCCTTCCCCACCATAAACAAATAAAACAACAAAAGAGGAAAAGTGGGATGAAACTCCGGTCTCCGGGGGAAATGAGAAAAATGATGACTGGTTTGATGTAATTAGTACCTCTTCTCTACTCCTCCCAGAGGTCATCGGCTTGATTTCTTTCCAAAGCACACACGACACCACTGATGAAGGACTACAGACTAATTCCCGTGTGGTTAGATTCTCTCAGATATGTTGCTCTCTGCCTGTCAGACGCTTCGGGAAGTGGCTTGTTCTGGTCTTGCTAACCAGAGATTTTATAGTTCTCAAATGTGCTAAGGCATTTGTCCCAGATAGTCACCATTTGTTATGCCCTGTATCCCCGTCCCTACATTTTGTGTGCAAAATGTTGGGTCCCCCCTTTTTCTTTTTCTTTTTTTTTCTTGCGACTTTGCCTTTGCCTTTCTTTCCCTTCTATTTTCTTTCTCTGGGGTTTTCTTCCCCGTTGTTTTGTTTTGTTTGTTTGGTTTTTGTCTCCGACCCCCGCTCCTGGAGGTTGTCCTTCATTGGGAAACGGACTCTGGACTCCGGGATTCTTCGCCACGATGTTCTTAAGGATATCATCGCGGGGAATCCCTGGGCCCAGAGTCTAGAGGTTTGCTTGTCCGGAGATTGCCAAAAGGAGGAGGATTACCTTTTTACTGCGGGTATAAATAAGACTTATCTGTCACTTTCACATTTACCACGATTAAAACTTTTGAGAACTCAAGGCAATTAACAAAGCAATTTGCAGAGAGTTAGTGATAATCAATGCTTAACATTTCCAGTCATTTTCAAGCGATTGCAAGTGCTTAGTGGTGGTGATTGTGACCATTTGACAACTCGAGTTGTTGCAGAGCTCCTACGGTAACTCCTTTCCTCCACCTTTCGGCACTCTCAGGTTGGTTTTCCTGTTCCCGCCTTTCTATTTTTCTTCTGGTTTTGTTTGGTGTTTCTTTCGTCATTTGTTTGTTTGTCGTCTTTCTATTTTTTTTTCTAGTTCTGCCACCCGTTGGTGGGTCGGCTCTGCCAGAGGGTTGTCCTCCCTTTGTGCAGAAGTGGTCCGTTTGTAAAATGTGTAGATAGTTGTATATATGCTCTGCCTTGTCTGGCTTTCCCGCAGACATCGTTCTGCATTGTATATTTTATGTATATGCATGTATATTCATGCATAGTCTTTGTATATCCCTTTCTCTAGTGTATATATTCCTTCAACCTCCATGTATATCCTTCCGGGTAGCTTGACAAGTTGGTTGAGTCGCCTGCATTGCTAGTTTTCTACCCATGAACTCGTGTCGGGGCAGAAAACCACCTGTTTGAAACTCGGCTCTCGGTCGGTTTCAAACAGGCAGTTTTCTCTCTCCTCCATAAAACTAGTCAGAACCTTATTTATGTCCCATGCGCATAATCAATTCCAGCTAAGTGGCCTTCACTTTTCACGCGTTTGGACAGTTGGCTCCACCGTCATCGCCATAACTTCCATTTAATACCTATGCACGTGGTGCCCACGTGGACTTGATGACTTGCCTTTTTACATGTCCTCACCAACAATTACTTCCCTGGGCTCTAGGTCTCCTACCATCAGCCATCCCGTGTCTCTGCCAAGTGTGATAAAATCTCTGGACCTAGATTTCTAATAAAATTCTTCAGTTTATATGATGCTTTTCTTTTCGGTTATTTTTAAATGAAACTAACTTTTCAGGAAAAGCGAGCGTCGCGGTGGTTAGATCTCCGGACCCCAGAATGAATATTTATTTTGATGAATGTGTTCTGACAGTTGCTTTGTCTCGCAGGTTCCCGAAATTCATTTCCCAAACATGTCTGAAGCATCTGCATCTTCTCCACCCAGAAGTCCAGAGCTACCTTCCGCAGCAGCAACCAGGGCGACAGTAAAGTCCAAGATGGAGAAGGCCCTAGAGAAGATGCCCCTGACTATGAAATTTGTGTAGGAAAACATCATTATGGGCTCAAAGATTGAGTCCAAAGTCAAGCTGATAACCGACACCAGCGTCGGAACATGGCCGGAGATGCAGGCCTTGGTGAAAATAATGCACATCCAGCGACAGGCTGGAGATCAGCTGTCTATCAACGTCGGGAACTCTGGAATCCTTAGGGCGGCTTGTTTCCTGTGCTCCGTGCAATCCCCAGAGCTTATCTTGACATTGGCCACCAACTATAATTCTTCTGTTTGGGCCGTTATGCTCGCGGCCGCAGAACCAACAGGATACCCCACTCCTCTGGTATCCCTCAACCCAGTCACATTTCAGGCTAGCCTGGGAATCCCACAATTTGACAAGGCCTCAGTGGTTACAAGGACTGATGCCTTGGCCCAGTTCACACAGCTGAAGGATGTTGCCCGGGTATACATGAATACCCATTGGCTCAAGGCCCCAAAGAGGGACCCTAAAAGAATGAAGATAGAGATTCCCCGCTCTGAGTTCAAAGAGAGCATTCAAATGGGAATGATAGCATTGGCCCAGGTCTTTGGGCAGCCCTCCGCCCAAGAATTTTTTAGATGGATGTATTATTTCCTCCTCATCATCTCCACCAAGGGAGGATACTTCGACTGGGCGACAATAATCTCCAACCACGTCAACTCCCAGTTCCTACAATTAAATAGGAAGAAGAGATTTTACTTGTCTTCCTATAGTTTCTGGGCCCTAGCATAGCAGAGGCCCCACGCCCATGGCCTACTTACAGACAGCATGCTCAGGATTGGCCTGGGACAAAAGGCACCGTGGGACCATTTCCCAGAATTCCAATGGGAGGCCAGCTTCCCTAGTTTTTGTGAGGTAAATGACGCATTCATTTATTATCATCTGCTTACACCCACCCGGGACGCTGGATACCGCCTGTCTTATGAGGTGATGAATTTGGTCCATAGTTATAGACATTATTATATTCAATTCCAACAGCACACCTACATTAGGGTCACCAGTTTCTCTGAGAAACCCTACTTGTTGTCCAAACACTGTGATGACAAGATCGTGCTCTTGGAGTATTGCACATAAATGATGGAGGTGCATGCCCTTTTTGCCCTCAAAAAGATCCCCAACATTCCATTCCCAATCACCTGTGGGAACTACACATGCAGTCTGGATACCACAAAGGAGGGGGACAATGAACTAAAAAGTTACAACTTGGGGGAGTTTTACTTAGCGTAGAAAAATTTTGATCCGCACGAAAGGATAGCAACGGCACTGCTCTGGGCTTCAGAGCCCCATCATATCCATATGGAGGAATTCTGGGCAGATTTCCAAGACGATGTGGAGGTACAGAGTAGACACTACATCAGAATGATGGCCGGTATGATGCAGAAGTTAAAGCTCCAGAGGTTCCCGCTGAACTTCTCAAATGTCGCCCCCACTACCAATCCCCAGTACAAGGCAAAGGGGATCGATACAAAGGCTCTTCCACCAGTAAATTGGGACACCCAGGAAGGGCCCACAATTGAAGACTTCACTCGAGAGGTGGTCGAGCGAAGCCATGCCTATTTTAATAAGGTGTGCCCCGGGAGTACTCACTGAGTAGCCCAGCCAGCGCTAAAATTAACCCCACAGCTGGTACCAAAGTTGACTCTGGGAGCCGGGACTTCTTCATAGGGAGTAGATAAAGGGAAAGGGATAGATACAACCCCTCTTGTGCAAGAAGTCTCCATCAAGGAACAAATCAAACAATCAGTGGCAGCCTCCCAACAGATGAGGGAGCAATTAATAACGCGACTCGCCACTCCACCACTCATGGCCAGGCCAATTCATCCCTCCTACTCCCCATCATTAGCAGCCTTAATGGTAAGGGAAACGAGGGTGGATCCCATGGAGGTGGCAGTAATAAGAGATGCAGGGCCACCTTTGGTTACCCAGAGAAAGAAGAAGCCTAGCAAGAAGCCTAAGGCAGAGCCGGAGCCGGGAACATCCCGACCCCAACAAGTAGAAATCCTCTCTTCCAGTTCCCCAGAGTTGGAGAAGGAAACGAAACCTGCAGAAGTCCCAGCCAATCCCCCTCCACAAGAAGAATTTGATGCTGTATTTACAACCGACGAGTTCAAAAACTTGCAGGGGGACAATACACAAACAGAGACAGGGGTCCCCGGGGCAGAACAGGGAGCTGCAGAGCAAGAAGCTCCTGAACAAGAACCTGCACAAGAACAAGAAAAGCAGGTAGAAGAGAAAGAGCCAGAGCTAGAGATTGCCTCCAGGGCTCAAGTGATGCAAGGTCTGGGAGTGGACCAACAAAAGAAAGGTGAACAAATGGCATCCGCTGGGGGAACTGGACCTTCGGGAATAACCGTAACCCCAGCCACCACGTTCCAAGGGCCACTCTCGGGAGCAAGCTTCGGGCAGGTGATTACAGTAACCCAAACTCTAAATCTTGGCCCAATACCTCCCCTACTACCAAAAGAGGTGCCAATAGAAGAATCGGCCTCGACAATAGAAGAAGAGCAACAGGAAGATCAATTTGAAGAAGAAATTTCCATGGAAGCCTACCAAAGTCCAGACCAAGTAATAGATACAGAGGACCAGGCTGAGGAGATGGAGGTTGATGAAGAAAATGTTGCTGCAGAAGAAGTAGATGCAAAGAGAGGGACGGATGAGGTTCACGCCACTAAGGAGAAATAGCCACAAAACACTGGAGAAGAATCAAGGAAACAAATTCTGGTAGGAAGGCCACCCCTACTGCCTCAGTGGTTGATAGAGAGCAAGAAAAGAAAAGCTCAGTCCGCTCCTGTGAATCCTCTCTCCCTGGCCAAAATGATGGCCCAAGTCTAGGCCCCGCCGAAGGCCAAGAAAGCCTGGATAGTTCATACTCTTCGAACTGGGCCAGGCAAAGAAATAGTTGTCGTTATGGCAACACCTCCCCCAGACACCGATGAAGCAACCCCAGAGCCCGAGGACTATAATGTTGCAGAGGTACCACTAGGAAAAAGGGGAAAGCAAGGTGAGGTAGACTTGTTGAAGGAGGCAATGAGGGCAGTGGAAGCCCGATATGAGAAGGAAGCCCAGAGGCTCAAAGTAGAAAAAGCAAAGAACGCAAACCTTATGGGGTTGCTCACCGAGCTGGCTCGACCCATCAATGCCGCTCCTCTGGAGGCCTCCACCTTTGGAGATCTACCGTAGAGTGACATAGACTCCCTACGAGTAATGAAGAAGAAATCCCAGGTAGTGGATGAGTCAATCACCCTGCAGATAGGAAACACCTGGCATTTCCTAGTGTCCACCCTCGCAGATTTATACACAGCCTGGCAGGTCATTCACCAGGCGGAGACTCTTATTGACCTATGGGAGGGTGATACCAAGAATTATCAAGTGTGGAAGGTAGAGCTTAAGGAACTCCTTACTCTGGGAGAGGATATGATTTCTGAATCCAAAATTCTGGGGGATGAATCATTTGATTTTGTGAGAACCCAGCACTCCAGACTTGACCTCACATTGGAGGTAATCAAGCAACTGGTAGGGTCTCTGCAAGAGAAGGTAAATGTTGTGAAGTATTCTTTTAATTTGTATAAGTCTTTTGTAATAAATACTTCCAGGGCTGACCCCCTCAGCACGGATACATGTACCCCCAAAGATTCAGTTTTGGGGAGTTTTGATGAAATAATGAAGTCCCAGTATCAATCTCCAGAGGGGATAGATGGGGCCCAGATGGCTAAGTTAACTCGCATGATACTTAGTGGTCATGATGGGGCATGAATGGCCAACAAGTTTGAAGAGAATGTTCTAGACCTGGGGGAACAAATTGAAGTGGCCAAGTACCAAAGGGCCAGCATAAAAGATGTGGACGAGGATGGCATTTCCCACCTCCTCCAGGCTTTCAACGATAATAAGCAACCTTGAGTTTTCTTCGGAGGCTGGGGAAAACTCGAGCGTTAAGTATTCTTTATTCTTTTTGGGATGTAAGTTCCCAGATCCCAGAGTCCCGGGTCCAAAAATTTTTTATTCTTTCAAGTGATCCATGTTCCGGTCCCCGAGGTTGACCGGTCACTTTTAGAAGCGGTTAATAAAGACTGTCAGAAGGTGGTTGGCTACATCAAGGAGGCGTCGACTCAACAGTTGGTTTTCTGACAGGATGGTCTTCTTGAGGTGCTGCTCAAGAGTACACCTAGCACATTGGAGACAGGGTGCCACATTTCCCATTTATGAGGCATGTAGCCTCAATTCCCAGGGGACCTACTTTCTTCTTTCTCTTTCCCAGCTCTCTTCTCGAGGCCGATTCTTCTGCTGTATATTCTTGTCTTATTCTTCTGACATGGCAGACCTATTCTGTCTCAAGGTCTTTTGTAGGGTGGCGCAGGTAGTACCGGCCCCCAGATATTGTATCTTATTGAAACATGATGTAAAATAGGGTTAGGGTTAGAAGAGAGTTGTATAAATAGCCAAACTGGCCCATTTTCAAGGGTCGGCAAAATTGATGATTTTGTTGTCCATAGTAATAGCAAAGTGATTTCTCATTTTAAGTTGTAGATCTCAATGCTCCATTGTTCTATTTTCAATAGTTAGATGCTCCCCTGGAGCCACCATTGTATCACGCACCAGTGCTTGCTGGAAGAGAGATTAATGAAGAGGGAAGAATTTTTTGCAATGATGTTGTCGGCATTCTTGCTTCTGAGTTAATGGTATTTCATGTTTTATGTTCTTTATGTCTTCTACTCTGATATGTGAAAATAGATTAACGACCTCTTTACTCCTGCTACTGATAAAATGCTAGCTGACAGTTATGTATTTCTTCGGTATTTAGTGTAGTCTATCAGAGTATTATTGATGTTCTGGACATTTAAACATGACTATAGTTAGATGAAATGTTTCTAACCCTACAGGATATTTTTCGCTTTATTTGCTAAGTATAGAATGCTAGGGGAAACCTTACTTTATTGAATCTCTGGAGGTAATGAGTTGAAGAAACCAGCTATCCCCCTCGAAAATAGTCACTTCTCCCAACCAAGACCCGCATCGTCGTGACCCGACACCCAGGTGCTTGAAGGCCTAGGGAATATAATTTCCCCAGACAACCTTTGAAGGTGGAGTTGGCCAGTATCCCCAGAACCCGATGACAACTTATGACTGTTGGCGGACCCGGTCAGCAAAATCCTGTCAACACTTTCTTTCATCTAGTAGCTCTCTCATCTTGATTCTAGCTTCTTTGTATTTCTCATTGAAGATCTGTATCTGCAACTTTTGATTCTTAATATTCTTGTCTAGCTTATACCTTTCCATTGTATGATCTTTTCTCTCAAGAAATTTAAAATTTTCCAAATAAGAGATCTATCTCTGATACCAATTGTTGGAATAATGGAATGGTGTGTAATGAGAGGGGAGGTGTGAATCATTACGCTTAAAAATTTCTATCAATTAAACCATAATCCTTTAGTAATCAATGCCTTGCATTACTGACCATATATGTTATTATATATTTGTGCATGTAATATCAAATCATAAACTTAATTTGTATGTAAACATTCATAGAAACATTCATGAAATATAATGACACATGACACAAGAATTGGTAACATAGAAAACCCCTGTTAGGGTAAAAATTGCAGTGGGGTTGAAACCCACAAAGCTTCACTATCTGTAGAATGGAAGATGTCAGTTAAGGATTAAAATTTAGATCACTTATGATGATCTTAACATATTTAGACTGGTTAAGGTCTACTCGGTTAAGAGATTTAGCAACACTATTTAGTGTGCACTTTTTTAAGATATTTACAAAAGGATTGTTAAGTCCACCTTCTTAAATGATTTCTTCTATTTGCTACACTTGTTAGAATGCAGTAAAAAATACTTGTTGACCTAATAAAATGCAATCATGAATTGTTGAGTACATATCCTTTAAATTTTACAATATGATGTATCACCCAGAGTGATTGGTTAATACCTTTGTTCTACTTGGTATCCTTGAATATTGTTCTTTATAAATGATTTCATCTTTTTTTTTCCTTCTGTATACAACTCTCTATCTGATCCTTAAATATGTTCTTCGGTTACAATCATCATCACATCCATTTGTTCTAATTGATTACACATCTATTTATATAATGAATTGACCTAAATAGGTTTCACGCTCAACTATGAAAACTCTATGATCAAAGGTTTACAACTTGACCTTGATCTCCTAGTTTGCATGTTTTCAATCAGTTAGACTGATTAAAACAATTACATGTTCTTTACTTGTCCCTCAAGAAATGGTTTTGAAGATAAGCTTTAAAGATAAATATAAAATTTAAGTGTTTTATCTGACGTGTAAATCAGATCCACATTTCTCAAAATTAAAGTTGTCTCTCGGTAGACTGGTGCTCGGGTTGCTTTCTAGTCTTTCCTCAGTGATGTCTCTGTAGACATTCTGCTTCTTAGTTTTCTTTGTAGACTGACTGTCAGTTTACACTGTAAACTGTGTTGTCGGTGTTCACTATAAATTTGTCTATCGGGTTCCTCTGTGAACTTGTCTGTCAGTGAAGACTGGTTTCAGTGTTCTCTTTGCACTTAACATTTTTGGTGACCTCTGTGAACTATTGTGTCAGGTTTCACTACAAACCTATCTTTTGGTGATCATGTTACCGATGGGTCGATTTTTTTTCCTTTGTATACTAATGGAAAAATATGATCATCACATCTCTTGCAATATGAACCTTGTTAGTAATACGATCATAAACTCTATAACCTTTAGTAGATTCATCATACCCAACAAAAGTAAATGAAGAAGATTTAGAATGTAATTTATTATTTTTGTGTTTGGATGTGTGAACATAAGCAATAGATCCAAAAAAATTCAAATGTTGTAAATTGGATTTCCTACCGGACCACACTTCCTTGGGAGTTATATTTTGCAAAGCTTTAGTAGGAGTTCTATTAAGAATATAAGTGGCACAAGCCATTGCTTCAGCCCAAAACTTGTAATGCATATCTTTAGCATGTAACATACATCTAGCCATTTTCACAATAGTTCTATGCTTCCTTTCTGCCACACCATTTTGTTGTGGTGTATAAGGAATGGTAAGCTGATATTTTATACCAAAATATCTTAAGTAAGAATGAAAATCATTATTAACATATTCAGTACAATTATCTGTTCTAATAATTTTAAGTTTGAAACTGGATTTCCTTTCCACAAACATATGAAATTCAGAAAATGTGTCAAGAACTTGATCTTTAGTATGCAAGAAATAAGTCCAAATTCTTCTAGTAAAATCATCCACAAAGGTAAGAGCATACTTTGAACCTTGTATGGAGATGTTCTCTAGTGGACCCAAAAGATCATTGTGAATAAGATATAACTTATGAGATGCCCTCCATGAGGTACCATGAGGAAAGGGCTCCCTTTTCATTTTTCCACTCATGCACCCTGTGCATGTAATTTTAGATGGAACAATGTGGGGTAATCCTTCAACCATGTTAGATTTTTACATAAAATAAATATAATCATAATTCAAATGGTCGAGCCTTTCATGCCATACATTAAAATCAATATGAACTTTCAAAGAGTACCTTGAAGAGGCAAACTCATAGAATTTAAACAAGTTATCATGATCCATCTTAGCATTAGAAACAACATGATCAGTGTTAGGATCAATAATATAGCACATATCCTTATGAAATTCAACTTTGTAATCTTGACATAATTGAGCAACTGAAAGAAGATTAGATTTCAATTCAGGGACATAAAGAACATTGTGTAACTTTCCATTTGGAACATTAACATCACCAAATCTATCAACTTTGAAACTATGGTTATTAGCTAATTGAATAGGAATATTAGTAGTATCAGGTTGCAAAGAATCAAATACTTCTCTATGAGATGTAACATGATGAGAAGTGCCACTATCAATAATCCATTATAATGCATGAGAAGCTTTATAACAAGCAGTAAAAGCACAACGAGATTGATTACCTTGAGATTTGAAGTTATTTTGATTATTGTTATTCAGGCTTCTTATCATTTTACTCTTTAAAATAAACATTAGTTAGGTGACCATATTTTCCACAATAAGTACAATCTGGTTTCCAATTTTGTTGATTATTATAATTATTGTTATTATTATTGTATGATGGCCTAGAATTAGACCTGTTGTTTGAATAATTATTATTATGATTATTGTTATTTGAATAACCATTATTATGATGATTATTGTTACGATAATTATTGTTATATTATAATTATTGTTATTATGATTATTATTATGATGATTAGTTTGTGACTTATTATTTTTATTTTGAGTTTCAGATACAAAAGCATGTTCAAAATATTTAATAGTACCAAATTGTAATAATTTAGCCTCCTCTTGACGTAACAAATTTTGAAAAATAACATAAGTTAAATGAGGAGCTAAACTAGGAATAGCAAGCTAAGAATGAATGTTAGTAATAAATTGTTGAAACTCTTTAAGAAGAAATTTCTTGAGAATAATAGTAACTAATATAATATCAGTTAAAGTAACATTAACACCACTTAATTGAGTTTTAATTGCATCAATCTTGAGTAAGAATTCATCCATAGTTTTAAAATCAATTTACCTCAAGTCCTCCAAGTTGTCTTGGAGTTGAATCTTATGGAATTTGGATGAGCTGTCATACATATTTTATAGAATGTCTCATGCTTGATGGGCTTTGGTACAACGTCCAATCAAGACATAAAGACCAGGAACTATTGAGAGACCAATCAATCCAAGAGCTTCTTTGTTCTTAGTTTTCCATGCATCTTTTTATGCTTGGGAAGTAGAGGTAGCTGGTTCAATAGAAGCATCTGTAGCAACTTCAAGTAAATGTTTAAAATGGAATAAAAAGGAAACATGTGTCTTCCATTGATGATAGTTAGAGATCTTTAATTTAATTTCTAGAATTAGAGTAGATATGATTAATAATGAAAGAGATGATCAAATTAACTTAAACAAAGTGAATTACAATGAATATATAATGATAAGGATCAAGAAAAATAAATTTAACTTATTGTAACTTACAATTTGAATGGTTAAATAATGATATGAAAAAAATTAAATATTTAGTTTAAATGTAAGAACATTTTTTTAATGAAATGAAATAACGAAACAACAATGGAATTTGGTTAGGATTGATACAAATAACGTAGAAATGAAGCGATATTAAGAAATATTGAGCAGAAAAAATGTATTGACGTTTAAACTTTTTTATCTAAATAAATATTTGAACAAATGTGAATTAAGTAATTAGATAATAATGAAACAATAAAATAATGAGATTTAAGTGAGTCAAAGTAAAGAAACGTTTCAAACTAAAAAGTTAAAATTAGAATTCAAAAGTAGATTGCTGCACAACAGAATATAATGAATGTTGTCAAAATACTATTCTGATGAAGCAAGATTCTTAACTGCAACCTGTAAAGAAAACGTTGCAGAAGAAAATGTTACAAAGAATAATAATCAAAACTATTCCCAAAATATTAATCCAGGTAACTTTTGTGCTATCAGTAAGAACATTTGACTAGAGAAATGATAACAATCTCAGAGAAACAGACTTTGGAGGATGGCAACGAGAATGAGCTGCACAACACACAGATTGGGATGCACAAAGAAAAGTGAAGAAACTATGCTAAGTGTTACGCAATGGGATGATATGATAAGGGTTTAATAATTTCTAATATAAGAAAATTGCGCAATGAAAAAAGAGGAGTTCTAGCGCAGGGTTTGAAGCATGGGCCGTGTAATAAATAAAATTCAAAACTCCAAGGATAAATGTTGTGTAAAGTAATGTAAAACCAATTATGGTTGAAGGGATATGCTACTAGAATCTGCTAAAAAGGGTAATATGAGTCACGCTAGGAGGTAATATAAAATACCGAAAGTTGCCCTGAAATATACAGCAACGCAATACAATATGAACTTAAAAGACTACCAAATGTTGCACTAAGAAAGGCAGATACAAATGCAGCGCAATACAAATTATTTAATAGTAATAAATTGTTATTAATGTTGCACTATAAAAAGATTGATACTTTAATATAAACAAGGAGTACAAAGTTGCGCAAGAGGAAGCTATAAACAGGGATGTCTTAGATCAATTCAATCTAGAATGATGCCACAAAGAACAGAAAAACTATATGGAGAATATATAAAAAATATGTAAAACCAAACAAAGGTATCATGCAAATAAAACTGAGATATAACAGATTTCAGCAAGCAATAAAATTTAGTGAATATACAAATCTGTAAAATGAAAGTACACCTGCAGAGAAAAATAATCAAATAAAATGTTGATAAAGGTAGACTAAAAGTATACAGAGGTTAAGATATTAACTGAAATGTTGATAAAATAGAATAGATATATCACAACAAGATTAAAGATATATATAAAAGATTTTAAAAGACCCGCAGATGAGAGTTATAAAAATGGATGAGAATTGTTAGAATAACTGAGAGGGGGGGGGGGTAAATCAGTGGCCTTAAAAATAATTCCAATAATTCCAACCAAAACTTATATCAAAATAATAATATCCTCTAGTTATCTTTCTGTCCTACAAGATGTATTCCTTAAGTAATTTTATCAAATATATACGGCTCGGTGAATATATTGTTTATCTTTTTCTAGCCTTTACCGAGTAGCAATAATTAAACTTAGTGTTTATCGACCAATCCTATTTTAGTAATGTCTAAAGAAAAAAATCAAAGCAATGAACCATACACACATTTGACATATGGATTTTTAATGTGGATACCCTATTAAGGGAAAACCCACTTGGGACTGGTAACCCAAAAATTTCACTCTTCTAAAGTGAGCTCGGTGAAGATCCAACCCTGTTAAAGGTTACAAACACACTGTTAAGTGCGACCTTGTTAGAGGATTCAAAACTAATAGTTTTTCTTTTGACCTAGAATTCACTATGTTGTCAACAAGTAAACTTTTTGATACTCTTCAATATCTCAATACATTAAGGATGGTTAAATCTCACTCGGTTAAAAGATTTCCTGAATCAATAGTTAAACTGAAATAGTAAATGATCTATTCAATAATACAAATTTAAATTGTACATTTTCAGATATGTTTTTAGTCCATAATATCTCTCTAATCAATCTTCTCTTCAATTCCTTTGTTCCTCTTCTTTCTTCTTTCTTCTCGGTGAATTCTATTGCTTCTGTTGCTCGGTGTCTGTAGAATTTATTTGGCTATGTTCTTCAGCCTGTATGATCAGATCTGCGTGAAGACTTATATCTTCATTAGAATTATATTCAACATTCCTCTCTTCATAATGAATTCCTTTTCTCTTTATATAGACATGATTCCACTGTTCAATCTCCTTGTCTTTCTTGTTTTTGACATATATTGCCTCTTGATCTACGAATCCTACCATGCATGGCTTTAATCTTTATAGCTTTACTTTAGTTTTATTCCATATATTTCTCCTTGAAAATTGTGAATAAAACTAGCTTTAAATGTTCTTCTTATCCTTAGTTCTACTGGTCGATAAAAATAAATCAATCAATCAATTAACTCTAAATATAGCTCTACCAGCTAAGTAGTTTTGTCATTTTCTAACTCCAGTTGATTTTGGTCATCAACTCTTAGTTTACTCGGTAATACTTGCTCAGGTACCACTTTCTCGGGTACTACTGATCTTGGGTAACACTATTCTTGAGTACCACTGTGTCTCTCAGGTAACATTGTCTGTTGGTGTTGACTGTCCATTGGGCAACACTTTGAACTTCTTGGGATTCACTGTTTGCAGGTAACCCTGTCACTTGGTGTATACCTTTACCGACAAAAAAAAAATTCTCTTTAGATCTTCAAGTGTTGTGACAATATGTGTATGAGAAATCATAACATATTAATTTGACATCAATGACAATACAATACATTAACTGATTTAATGTCTTGCATTTACTTTCTCCAGCTCGGTGATCATCAACTTATCATCTTCAAACATTCAATCAATTATAGTTCATCAATCTCTCTCTTTCGCATTGATGGAAACATACTATCAACACAATATGAAATATGTAATGTAAAACATGCCATAACATACCAAACTTATTGTTTCATAACCAATTCAAATATTTGACTCTCAATAAGCTCTTCTAGCTTAGATTTGATTCTTGCAGAGTGCTCTCCCTTTGTTGTAGAATCTCTTCTCCCTTTTCTGGATGGTTGTTTCTTTGAAGCTTTCTTGGATCTTTCTCTCCCTTTGTAAAAACTTCTTTCTCTAATTTTTTCTCTCCCTTTGACTGAGGTTCTTTTCCCTAATAGATATTTCATTTCTCTCCCTTATAGATATTTCATATGGACACTTCTCTCCCTTTGACAGCAATGCCAAATGAAAATATACAATGAATCTTCTGTCCATTGGAAATATAGCTCTGTAGTAGCCAACAATATCTTTGTGTGTGGTTCAGATAAGTACCTTCTTGTACTGATGTGTCATTGTAGTCCATATCTCAGCTTGCATCAACATGATTGATCTTCTAATAATGTATAGGCTAATGTAGCCTTCTAGTCGGCTTAGGGACCAGTAGATACGGGTCAAACCCCTAGTCTCTGCCTTAGGTACTCAAATGTATCTTTTGGAAATGTCTTTGTGAATATGTGTGCTAATTGTTCTTTGGATTGTACATATTCTAGTATCACTTATTTCTCTTGTACTTGTTCCCTCAAGTAATGATACTTAATAGCTATGTGCTTTGTCTTAGCATACATCATAGGGCTCTTTGAAATGTTGATAGCACTTGTATTATCACAATAGATAATTACTGGTTCAAGAATTTCCATATTCATACCTATCAGCAATTGCTTGATCCATGCAATGTTAGAGAAATTTGCAACAACAGCCACATATTCTTCTTCTACATTTGATTGAGATATGCATCCTTTCTTTTTACTTATCTATGTGATAATTCTGTCACCCATAAAGAATGCTCCTCATGTTGTGTTCTTTCTATCATCTATGTTTCCAGCCTAATCAACATACGTATAAACTTGTAGCTCAAAATTGCCTTCTTTATTATACCACAAACCATAGTCTTTGATATTCTTTAGATATTTCAAAATTCTTTTGACAATAGTCATGTGTGATTCCTTTGGATTAGCAGAGAATCTTGCAACTATACCAACTGCATGTGCTATATCTGGTCTAGTGTGTACAACATACATTAGTTTTCCAATCATAGATCTGTATAAGGTCTGATTTACCTCGGTTGTCTTGTCTTCCTTTGTCAATTTCCATTTGGTTACCATAGGTGTTCCAACTGGTTTGGATTCCTCCATTTTGAATATCTTTAAAAATTCTTTGATGTATTTAGATTGTGTGATGTAGATGCCTTCATCCTATTGTAGAATTTGTAGACCAAGAAAAAATTTGATCTCTCAAAATATTGACATCTCAAATTCTTTGCTCATTTCATTAGCAAATGACTTGCATAACATATCATTACCTCCAAATATGATATCATCATCAAATATCTCATCAATCATAATCTCCTTTCAAATATAGATTATTGTTATCACTTGTTCTTACAAATCGAATACTAATGAGATAAGAGTGAAGTCTTTCATACCATGCTCTTGGTGCTTGTTTCAATCCATACAAGGTTGTGTGTAGTCTATAAACCATGTACCTCTTATTAGGATCAGAAAACCCTTCAGGTTGTTCAATGTATACCTCCTCTTCTAGTATTTCATTTAGAAATGCATATTTAACATCCATTTGGTATACTTTGAATCCTTTAAAAGCAGCATAAGCAAGTAGAATTCTTACTCCTAGTCTAGCAATGGGTGCAAAGGTTTCTCCATAGTCAATACATTTTTTTTGTGCATACCCTTTGCATACCAATCTTGCTTTGTTCCTTGTGACTTCTCCATTCTCATTCAGTTTGCTTCTGAATATCCATTTGGTACCAATGACATTTTTGTCATTCAGTTTAGGTACTAATGTCCATGTTTTATTCTTCTCAATCTATTCAATCTCTTCATTCATTGCACTAACCCATTCTTGATTCTCAAGTGTAGTATTAACAAATTTAGGCTCAAAATCACAAATGAAACATCTAGTGTTAAGTGACTTACTTCTTGTTCTCATTCCAACTCTTTTGTCTCCAATAATTTGGTCCTGTGGATAGTGTCTTCTATCATGTTTAAAAAGAACAGGTTTAGATCTTTGTTCATCATTCTGATCATCATCTTGACCTTCATTTTGATCTTCATCATCGCTCAGTTTAGCATTGTGAGCATTTTCTTGATTCTCAGTGTGTGCAGCTTGTTGCTCAGTTGCATTGTTCTATTTCTCGGTAGTATTACATTGTTGTTCACGCAGAGTGTCAGGTTCATCAATGTAGACAAATCTGTTGTAATCTTCTGGTTCCTTTCTTCTTTCCTCATCATTTTTCTCAGCAAATTCATATACTTTAACATTTGTACTTTCAATGATTTTGTTAGAAGATTTGTTAAGACATTTATAAGCTTTTCTTTTGGTAGAATATCCTAGAAATATTTCTTCATCACTTTTAGAGTCAATATTTCCATTTCTATCATCTTTCAATATATAACATTGACTTCCAAAAATTCTAAAGCAACTCACATTTGGTGTGTATCCATACCATAGCTCATAAGGTGTCTTATCAGTGTCTTTCTTCAATTAAACTCGGTTTAGTGTATAGACAACATTACTTACAACTTCTCTCCAGAATGTTTGTGTGATATCTTTTTAATGTTAGGATTAGGATCACTGAGAGAGGGGGGGTGAATCAGTGATCTATCTATTAATAATTTTTCTTCTTATCTTGAATCTTAAATTTAATGCTTAAGTATTGAACAAAATATCAATGCAAGTAAGATAAACATACACAACTCATAACACCAAATATGATTACAGGGAAACCCAATGCAGGTGAAAAATACTATGGGAACTAGTACCCACAAATATTCTGTACTAGTTTCTTATGATCCTTTATTAGAAGATCCTTAACCCTGTTAGGAGTTGTCTTTACAATACATGAAATACAGTGACCTTGTTAAGGGTCAGACCCTGTTAGGATTCTTTTACAATAACCCTTTTAGGGGTGGTGGACTCACTGTCCAAGAGCACACTTCTCAAATGGTGAAGGCTACAACCTTCTAGATCTTTGATACACACTGTATCTGCAAGGTGAACTGCTGCTGTGACACTGCTTGTCTGATCAGTTACTTTTGTGTGTTGATGCTTTAACCTCTTGTAAAGAACTATAACAATCTTAACTACACTTTGAAAGCTTCTACTTCAATATCTATATCATCAACATATGACAGATATAGTTTTGCTGCTTTAACACTCTGCTCTGCTTTTCTTATCTCTGGCTTTCGTAACTTTTCCAATCACAAATGACCTTCTATAAGTACTTCCTCAAAGTACATGAACATGTCAGCTTTAGGAAACCTTTTACCATCTATCTTGATCAATTAACTAAGCACACAACCCTTCATTAAGTCGGTGCAACATTAATTATAACTGCTTTACTCAAACTAAATAGACGCGTCTCTTCACACAGTCTGCTCCACCAAATTAGCTCTAACTTCTTGCTCCGGATGAATCAAGTCATGTTCCTTTAACCACACATGATTAGATCACTAAAAATAACTAATCCAAGGATGAAAGTCCTGAGGATATGTGCAACTTCTGTACCAAAACAATCTCTATCGGATCTTTCCATGATCTCTGTCCTGTTCTGGAATTCACTGGTTGTACCTCTTCAATTGGTTGTATCTTCTTCATACTTTCAGATCTGATCATGCTCTCTTAGAATTAGCATGAATACATACTTAGAAGCTTATCTTCAAAGGTACATGCCATAACTCAGTCGTATGTATGTGCACTGATGCTCTGTTCTTCTGGTACTCTGCTAACTATCTAGTCTTCTATACTTAGCCAATTTCTGATCTTCTGATAATGTGTGCTGACTCCAAAAATTCATATGACTTTGTTTCCATAATGAAAATACTAAATAGAGTCATATAAACTAGTATATTCAACTTGCCAACAATGTCCCCCTTTGTCATTAATGGCAACAAAGGAATATGGCAAAGTTACTATCTGTACTCTTATACAAAAACTCTCTATCTTATATCTCCCTCTTATCATATAATAGACTCCATATTCTTCATACTCTACTCCCCTTTGACATTAATGACAAAGGTTCTCAAAAAACTTATGTGAGCTTACTCAGTATACACATGTGGATATGCAATCTGCAACTTCTGGATCTCTTTCTCCCAAAATGCAATAATCTATAGACGGGCGTGTTAGCACTGTATCAAAAAAATTTTGAATCCCTTGGTCTTGTCAGTTTCCCGGGCTTATTTGATTTTAAATCCTGTGCTTTACCGCCAAAAAATGAGTCAAGTCACTTTTTGAAATCTATTTCATCCTTAGTCGCTAAGTCGCGCTGGTTTTATATCAAGGTTTTTAAGTTGTGCGAGTAGGCGACGAGTTGTTTTTTAAAAAGGTAAATCGCGCAATCGCGAGCTGTTTGAGTCGAGCTGCATTATGCCTGCGAGTGGACGACGAGTAATAAAATTGTGCGTCGCGCAGTCGCAAGTTGTTTTTATAAGTTAACTTGAAGGTCAGCGAGTTAGCGACAAGCTAAGGTCAAGTCTATCTCGCAGTCGCTGGAAATCTGTGCTTTTTGTTTTATGCTCCGCGACCGAGCGAGTAATGTTGAAAGTGAAGTGGTCGCGCAGTCGCGTCAAACTCATGTCAATATTTTA
>MU226251.1:130701-157124 GCA_018584345.1 Thuja plicata
TAGGAGGTCTGATGTTGTTATTCATCATGTTGCATTGCTTGGTTGTGTGTCCATTGTAATTACATATCTGACATGTAATGTTCTGAGGGCTTCTAACATTTTGCTGAGGATAACTTCTTTGTCTTTGATGATTCTGATTTCTTTGATTATTTTGATTCTTGTTCTTCTGACTTTTTTTACAATTCATAGCTCTATGACCAAATTTATTGCATGAATAATAGTAACCATTGAAGGGTCTTACCTCTTTACAATTCCTTGCAATATGTACATGCTTGTTATAGGCATAACAAGTACAGTCAACTAGCTTGCATTCATCCTTAGGTGGTTCAACATTGTCTTTAGTATGATTTCCAATCTCCTTAATATCTATGATGTCCTTTGGTTCTTTCATTCTTTCTCGCATGGCATCAATCTGAATTTGTGCTTCATTGTATCCTAAACCGCTGGTATCTCCTTTAGCCTTTTGAGCATACAACTGTGATTCTATCAGATCCTTGCTTGTGTGTAACTTGTCAATATGATTATTTGCTGCAATCAATTCAGATTCCATCTTATCTTTGTTGTTTCTTAGCTCCAAGATATCCATGTTTTCTTGTTTCAGTTCTTCATCTAAATGCTTGTTCACTTTGACTTGATCATCATAGGCGTATTGATTGTTACATAGCTTTTCATCTAATTCTTCAATCTGATTCTTCAGAGATGAATTTTCTTCATTTAACTTTTTGACTTCTTCTCCCAAATCATTTGAAGAACAATTCCTTAATTTTTTTTTTCAGTTTCTTGATAAGCATTTGCATGCCATTAAATTTTAGTTTAAGATCTTCATTTTCTTTTTTAGATGTGTCAAGTTCTTCAAGGGCTGCTTCAAGATTCTTTTTCAGGTGTTTCATTTCTACCTTGTCCATGATCTCCTCAAGTGGTTAAACTTATTTTATGAGGACTAGAGCTCTGATACCAATTGTTAGGATTAGGATCACTGAGGGGGGGGGCGGGGGGTGAATCAGTGATCTATCTATTAATACTTTTTCTTCTTATCTTGAATCTTAACTTTAATGCTTAAGTACTAAACTAAATATCAATGAAAGTAAGATAAACATACACAACTCATAACACCAAATATGATTATGGGGAAACCCAATGTAGGTGAAAACCCCCATGGGAATTAGTACCCACATATATTTTGTACTAGTTTCTTTTGATCCTTTATTAGAAGATCCTTAACCCTGTTAGGAGTTGTCTTTACAATACATGAAGTACAGTGACCTTGTTAAGGGCAGACCCTGTTAGGATTCTTTTACAATAACCCTGTTAGGGGTGGTGGACTCACTATCCAAGGACTCACTTTCCAAGAGCACACTACTCAAATGGTGAAGGCTACAACCTTCTAGATCTTTGATACACACTGTATCTGCAAGGTGAACTGCTGCTATGACACTGCTTGTCTGATCAGTTCCTTTTGTGTGCTGATGCTTTAACCTCTTGTAAATCACTATAAAAATATTAACTACACTCTAAAAGCTTCTACTTCAATATCTATATCATCAACATATGACAATATAGCTTTGTTGCTTTAACACTTTGCTCTGCTTTTCTTATCTATGGCTTTCGCAACTTTTTCGATCACAAATGACCTTCTATAAGTACTTCCTCAAAGTACATGAACATGTCAGCTTTAGAAAACCTTTTACCATCTATCTTGATCAATTAACTAAGCACACAACCCTTCATTAAGTTGGTGCAACATTAATTATAACTGCTTTACTCAAACCGAACAGACGCGTCTCTTCACACAGTCCGCTCCACCAAATTAGCTCTAACTTCTTTCTCTGGATGAATCAAGTCATGTGCCTTTAACCACACATGATTAGATCACTAAAAATAAATAATCCAAGGATTCAAGTCATGAGGATATGTGAAACTTTTGTACCAAAACAATCTCTGTCAGCTCTTTCCATGATCTATGTCCTGTTCTGGCATTCACTGGCTCTACCTCTTCAACTGGTTGTATCTTCTTCATACTTGCAGATCTGATCATGCTATCTTAGACTTAGAATGAATACATACTTACAATTTTATCTTCAAATTCACATGCCCTAACTTGGTCGTATGTACATGCATTGATGCTCTGTTCTTCTGGTACTCTGCTAACTGTCCAGTCTTTTGTACTTAGCCAATTTCTGATCTTCTGATAATGTGTCCTGACTCCAAAACTTCATGTGACTTTGTTTCCATAATGAAAAAACTAAATAGAGTCATATAAACCAGTATATTCAACTTTCCAACATTTAAATCATCATTGTTCTGGCACAATCAACAATTGATCTATTCCTCCTTCCATCAATCCCATTTTACTATGGTGTTCTTAGTGCAGAAACCTGTCTAGTAATTGTTGGAAAACTACAATGTAAACAATTGTTGTTTTTTCATTGATGTCAAACCTTAACTTGTGAGACTATAGCTATCTATTTGAGTACCATATATATTGATTTTTGAAGAATATTTGAAGGCAAGGATAACAAGAAGACCGAGTGAAATGGTTGAGTTATGGGAAATTACAAGGGTACTTGATAAGTTGGCACATTGGAAAAGTAATGTGTTGTTTATCTATAACACTAAGTTATGATGTTAGTTTACTAGGAATAGTATATGTCAAGCAAATTTTGTGTCGACCGAGCACCCGTGTATGCAGAGCATAATTTCTAAGTGTCGATCGAGCGCCAGTAAATTGCTGAGGAAAATAGTGATGACCGAGTGGAATAACATAGTGTTGGCCAAGCAACAGTATTTTGGTAATTGTTGAGATTTGAGATCTTTGGTAGACATAATTGAATTTATTGGTATATGTAAATTTAATTAAGGATAAGCATGATTGGTCCACACTATTTAAATGCACGGTTAACTGTAATTAACGCATGGATCCAAGATTTAATTAGTGATTTCTTTGGAGAAATAAATTAAATGTAAATGATGGAAAGATCCGTTGGATCTGACCTAACCTAAGATCTACGATATTGATTAAGAAAAAATTATTTATTTTACCTAGATGAAGAGGTATAAGATAACCTCAAGGGGTTTTTCAAGTTGTGAGATGAATGTGCAAAGTGTATGAAAGAGGATTGCATGGTTAATTGACTGATTGGCATAATCTAGCAAAGAAGGCTGAGTAGAGAAGCAAAGAGTTGCGAAAGTGATTGCTTGACAGATTTCCAAGTAGATCTGAAGATTGAAATGAGAATGGAGGCCACTTAGTGAATTAGCATTAAAGTTGAATTGGATCTGGATTTACGAAGTAGGTTTTATGTATCAGATCACACCTGATGATTACTTTCTAACCATTGTATCAGTCAAATTCTTTAACCAAGTTGACCTAACAGTCATTTTATAAATCCTTTGAACAAGGTGACATTCAAGTGAAATGTTCTAAGACCTCTAACAAGGCCACTCCTAACAGGGTGATTAAATCCTTTAACTAGGTCACATTTAGCAATGTATTTTGTAACCTTTAACAAGGTTGGCTCCTAGTAGAGCTCACTTTAGAAGAGTGAAAACTTGGTAGCATGTTACTGGTGGTTTTTCCCAAATTGGGTTTCCACGTTAAATATTGGTGTCAACTTGTGTGGATGTTTATGTTGTGTTTTATTGTTAAGTTTCTGCAAGCTTATTACATTTGAACAATAAACTGCATATTTATGTTGTTGACATATGTTGTTGCTACTGAGTCCATCTGAGCTGTTTAAAGTGCTATAAAGTTTCAATTGGTACATCTAGACCTAAGGATAACTGATTCACCCCCCTCTCAGTTATTCTAAATTCATTCTAACAATTGGTATCAGAGCTTTTGTCTCTTGAAAATAGATTGAAGGTACTTGGAGTGAAAGATCAAGATGTATAAAAAGGAGGTACCAAAGTTGAGCAAAGATAACTTCCCTGCATGGAGGATTTTGATGAAATTTCATCTAGCTAGTATTGATGATGATGGTAAACGCTATATTGAACATGACTATGTAGTCCCTACAACACCTCTCACCACTGAACAATTAAGAGAAAAGCAGGAACACAAACAAGCAATGTTGGAGATTGCATCATCCCTGAGCTATCCTGAATTTGAAGACATAAAGAACTATAAAAATGAAAAGTAGATGTGGGATACCCTAACAACCATCTATGGAGGAGATACAAATGTGCTGAGAGCCAAATCTGAAAGTTTAAGAGGTAAGGTTGATGAAATGAAAATGCAAGAAGGAGAAAATATAGTTCAATATTGTGGTAGAATAAAAGAAGTTGTGAATGCTATTAGAGGAGCTAATGGAACTATTGATGATAACACCATAATGAGAAAGATACTGAGGACTCTTCTTCCTATATATGCTATTAGAGTCTCTGCAATTTAATAATTGAGGTGTACCCCTAATAATAATTTGACTTTAGAAGGTCTGGTAGGCAAACTTACTACATTTGAGATGTCAAATTTTGATAACTACACTCCACAAGCTATTGATTCTGCATTCAAATCCCAGTTGGTCCTTAAAAAATCAAAGAAAGGAAAGAAATGTGTGAACAGTGACAGCAACACTACAGATGATGATCTAGAAGAACTTGAGGCACTTATGGCAAGAAGACTATCTAGAGGAAAAGGAAAATTCAAAGGTAAACTTTCTATCATTTATTTTTCATGTAACAAAGTTGGTCATATTGCTGCTATATGTCTTGATAAGAATGACAAAGATGAAAGAAGAGATAACAAGTACAAAGACAGAAAGGATGATCGAGACTTCAGAAAGTATAAGGATTACAAAGACAAAGGTAAGAAATCTTTCTATATAGCTGAGGAAGCTTCTGACAGTGGATATGACAATTCTGATGAAAATGATATAGAAGTTGTGTGTGTTGCTATGAAATATGATTCTGATGATGATTTCAAAACAACATTAATTTCTTATATGAGTAAAGGTGACCATTGGATTATTGACAGTGGTTGTTCACATCACATGACTGGTGATAAGGATAAATTTGAAACCTTAGATCAGTGTAATGGCGGTTATGTTAAATTTGGTAATGATGTGCCATGTCTTGTTAAAGGGAAAGGGTCAATTAAATTAATTGACAAGATCATATGTGACAATGTATATTGGGTTGATGATCTTAATTATAATGTATTGAGTGTTGCATAGCTGAATACTTCTAGTTATAGAGTTGAATTCTATCACAAGAAGGAAAATATCTATGATGCCACTGGAGAACTAGTTGGAAGTGGAGAGCAAACAAAAGGTAACTTGTTCTATTTGGACTTAGCTAATGAGACATGCGTGTTTGCACAATGTAATGATATTTTGTTATGGCATAAAAGGTTGTGTCATGTAAACTTTGATAACTTGGTAAGCATAAGAAAATTGAAAAAGGTTAGAGGGCTTCCTAAGTTAAAGAAACCTGAAAATGTAATGTGTAAGCAATGTCAATTAGGAAAAATGACTAAATCTAGTTTCAAGAGAAAGACTCATACTTCTGAGGAAATTCTAGAATTGGTTCATACTAACCTTTGTGGTCCCATTGGTGAGAAAATTTAGCGTGGAGATAGATATTTCATTCTATTTGTTGATGATTACTCTAGAATGATGAATGTTATGTTTATTACTAAAAAATCTGATGCATTTCAGTTATTTAAGTGGTACTTGGAAAAAGTTGAAAAGGAGACAGGTAAAAGTTTGAAATGTTTGAGATCTGACCAAGGAGGTGAGTTTATTTCTAATGATTTTAACATGTTCTACAATGATCGAGGTATAAAAAGACAAATGTTCGCACCTAAGACACCACCACATAATCATATTGTTGAAAGAAGAAATAGATCTATCATGGACTATGCCAGAACACTAATGATGGAGAAAAATATTGCACAGAAATATTGGAGAGAAGTTGTGAGTACAGCATACTATACCCTGAATAGAGTAAAAGTCAAGAAAGGTACTAATGCTACACCTTATGATCTAAAATTAAATCATATAAGTGTTTGAATTCTAACACTAACAAAATTATGGAAAGTGAAAATGTTAGAATTGATGAATATGCAGAAAGAAATGAAGGAGAAAGAACACAGGAACCTGAAAGTTACAAATCATTTGTCTACCTAGATGAGGAAGATTCTAATGTATGGTTTTCAAGCAACAGCTAGCACCTTTTGAGTCACAGAGTGAGGTCATCAGGCAACAGGAGGTAACAGATGAGCTATCTGATGGAGATGTCGAGCACAGAATAAACTTGAATTGAATGAGAACAATGAATCTGAAGCAAAGAAAGAACCTACTCTAGAAAAGTATGTGAGGAGGCACCACAAACTTGATCAAATCATAGGATCAAAGGAATCTACAGTTATGACAAGAAGTAAGTTGAGAGATAGTACATGCTTGTTATGTGATTTTGAGCCTAAAACAGTAAAAGATGCCTTAGAAAATGAACACTGGATACAAGCCATGGATGAAGAGATTGAACAGATTGAAAACAATAAGACTTGGACACTTGTACCTAGGCTAAATGATAAAAATGTAATTGGTACTAAGTGGGTATTCAGAAATAAGATGAATGAACATGGAGAAGTAACAAGGAATAAAGCTAGACCGGTATGCAAGGGTTATGCACAAGAGGAAGGAATTGATTATGGAGAAACATTCACCCCAGTTGCAAGGTTGGAAGGAGTCATAAATTTACTTGCATATGCAACCTACGAAGGTTTAAAAGTTTATCAGATGGATGCAAAATCTACATTCATGAATGGGATATTAGAAGAAGTGTACATTGAACAAGCTAATGGATTTGTTGACGCAAGAAAGAGGAACATGGTTTTTTGACTACACAAGGCACTATATGGACTGAAGAAAGCACCAAGAGCATGGTATGAGAGATTGCACAATTATCTTATAAAGATTGGATTCACAAGGACCAGTGACAAGAACAATCTATATTTGAAGACAGAACAAAATAAAGGTACTTTATTAGCTGAAATTTTTGTTGATGACATTATATTTGGTGGACAAGATGTGTTATGCCAAACAATTGCAAAAGAGATACAAACTGAATTTGAGATGTCTATGTTTGGTGAGATCAAATTCTTTGTTGGCTTACAAATATATCAAATGAAGAATGGTATCTATATTACTCAATCAAAATATGTCAAGGAGATACTAAAAACTTTTGGAATGGAAGAATCAAAACCAGTAAGTACACCCATGGCTACTGGACATAAGTTAACAAAAAATGATGATACAAAGGAAGTGAATCAAACCCTTTACAGGTCAATGATTGGAAAGATGCAATATGTTGTGCATAGTAGACCTAATATTGCTCTGGCTGTTGGAATTGCTACAAGATTTTCTGCCAATCCCAAGGAAACTCATATGATGGAAGTAAAAAGAATTCTGAGGTATTTGAAAGGAACAGATGAATATGGTCTGTACTACAAAAAGAATGATAAGTTTGAGCTTGGATTTTACACTGACTCTAATTGGGATGGAAATGTGGATGACAAAAAAAGCACCATAGGTGGTGTATTTATTTTGGGAAAGAGATTGGTTTCATGGAAAAGCAAGAAATAGAATTGCACCTCACAATCTACAGTTGAAGCTGAGTATGTGGCAGCAGTAGTTAACTACTCTAATATTGTGTGGTTGAAGATACTACTGAAAGGAATGATAGAGGAGATCACACAACCAGTTTTATATATTGTGATAACACAAGTGCCATTAATATTTCTAAGAACCCTATGATGCACTCTAAGACAAAGCATATAGCTATCAAGTATCATTACTTGAGGGAGCTAGTTCAGAACAAGGAAGTGAGACTGGAATATATGCATACTAAGGAACGGTTAGCAGACATGTTTACAAAATCACTACCCAAGGATGCTCATGAGTACCTGTAAGGTTATAAATTAGGGGTGATTCCCCTAACTGAGGCTAATTAGTTCAGCATGGAACTGTTGCATCAAATGTTACATTCAGAATATTTGAAACATTGATGCACAGGCAGTCACACTTTAGGAAGCTGCCTAAAGCTGTGAAAGAAAGACAAGGACAGAAAAGAGGATCAATCATAAG
This sequence comes from Thuja plicata, assembly GCA_018584345.1. Classification (NCBI taxonomy): domain Eukaryota; kingdom Viridiplantae; phylum Streptophyta; class Pinopsida; order Cupressales; family Cupressaceae; genus Thuja; species Thuja plicata. The sequence continues at coordinate 138,786 of MU226251.1, forward strand.
AAATATGATAGGAACATCATGACATTGAGTTAGAATAGAAGAATCTTCATGATGAAGATGTCAACGTCTTTGGCACTGTTGTCAAAGAGGGAGAGTTTACAATACTTAGAGAAAAAGAGAGAAATATTTTTAAAGATGGGAATCGGAATGAAGCTAAAGATAATAATGAAGATTTGTTCAAATCAAGGAACATAGGAAGACTTTTTAGATTGTATGGTAACTATGTTTGTAAAATTATTGTTTTAATGTTTAGTGTTTCCATCAATGCCAAAGAGGGAGATTGTTGGAAAGCTACAATGTAAACAATTATTGTTTTTTCATTGATGTCAAACCTTAACTGGTGAGACTATTATTATATTTTTGAGTGTCATATATATTGATTGTTGAATAATATTTGAAGGAAAGGATAACAAGAAGACTGAATGAAATGGTTGAGTTATGGGAAATTACAAGGGTACTTGATCAGTTGGCACATTGGAAAAGTAATGTGTTGTTTATCTATAACACTAAGTTATGATGTTAGTTTACTGGGAACGGTATGTGTCGAGCGACATTTGTGTCGACCGAGTACCAGTGTATGCCAAGCATAATTTCTAAGTATCGATCAAGCGACAATAAATTTCCAAGGAAAATAGTGATGACTGAGTGGAAGAACACAGTGCTGGCCGAGCATCAGTATTTTGGTAATTGTTGAGATTTGAGATCTCTGGCTGACATAATTGAATTTATTGGGATATGTAAAGTTAATTAAGGATAAGCATGATTGGTCCACACTATTTAAATGTATGAGTAACCATAATTATTGCATGGATCCCAGATTTAATTAGTGATTGATTTGGAGAAATAAATTAAATATAAATGATGGAAAGATCTGTTGGATCTGACCTAACCTAAGATCTACGATCTTGATTAAACAAAAAATATTTATTTTACCTAGATGAAGAGGTATAAGATAACCTCAAGGGGTTCTTCAAGTTGTGATATGAATGTGCAAAGTGTATGCAAGAGGATTGCATGTTAATTGACTGATTGGCATGATCTAGCAGAGAAGGCTGAGAAAAGAAGCAGAGAGTTGCAAAAGTGATTGCTTGACAAATTTCCAAGCAGATCTAAAGATTGAAATGAGAATGGAGGCCACTTAGTGAATTAGCATTAGAGCTGAATTGGATCTGGATTTGCAAAGTAAGTTGTATGTATCAAATCACACCTGTTGATTACTTTATAACCATTGTATCAGTCAAAATCCTTTAACCAGGTTGACCTAATAGTCATTGTATAAATCCTCTGAGAAAGGTGACATTTAGGTGGAATTTTCTAAGACCTCTAACAAGGCCACTTTTGACAAGGTGATTAAATTCGTTAACCAGGTCACATTTAGCAATGTGTTTTGTAACCTTTAACAGGGTTGGCTCCTAGCAGAGCTCACTTCAGAAGAGTCAAAACTTGGTAGCATGTTACTGGTGGTTTTTCCCAAATCGGGTTTCCACATTAAATATTGGTGTCAACTTGTGTGAATGTTTATGTTGTGTTTTATTGTTAATTTTCTGCAAGCTAATTACATTTGCACAGTAAACTGCATATTTATGTTGTTGACATATGTTGTTGCTACCGAGCAGATCTGAGTTGTTTAAAGTGTTATAAAGTTTCAATTGGTACATCTAGACCTGAGGATAACTTATTCACCCCCCCCTCTCAGTTATTCTAAATTCATTCTAACAATTGGTATCAGAGCTTTGGTCTCTTGAAAATAGTTTGAAGGTACTTGGAGCGAAAGATCAAGATGTATAAAAAGGAGGTACCAAAGTTGAACAAAGATAACTTCCCTGCATGGCAGAGTTTGATGAAATTACATCTAGCTGGTATTGGTGATGCTGCTAAATGCTATATTGAACATGATTATGTAGTCCCTACAACACCTCTCATCGCTGAACAGTTAAGAGAAAAGCAGGAACACAATCAAGCAATGTCGAAGATTGCATCATCCCTAATCTATCCTGAATTTGAAGACATAAAGAACTATACAAATGCAAAACAAATGTGGGATACCCTAACAACCATCTATGGAGGAGATACAAATGTGTTGAGAGCCAAATCTAAAAGTTTAAGAGGTAAGTTTGATGAAATGAAAATGCAAGAAGGAGAAAATATAGTTCAATATTGTGGTAGAGTAAAAGAAGTTGTGAATACTATTAGAGGAGGTAATGGAACTATTGATGATAACAACATTATGAGCAAGGTACTGAGGACTCTTCTTCCTGTATATGCTATTAGAGTCTCTAAAATTCAATAATTGAGATGTACTCCTAATAATAATTTGACTTTAGAAGGTCTAGTAGGAAGACTTACTGCATTTGAGATGTCAAATTTTGATAACTACACTCCACAAGCTATTGATTTTGTATTCAGATCCTAGTTGGTCCTTAACAAATCAAAGAAAGGAAAGAAATGAGTGAACAGTGATAGGGACACTACAGATGATGATCTGGAATAAATTGAGGCACTTATGGCAAGAAGACTATCTAGAGGAAAAGGAAAATTCAAAGGTAAACTTCCTATCATTTGTTTTTCATGTAACAAATTTGGTCATATTGTTGCTAGATGTCCTGATAAGAATGAAAAAGATGAAAGAAGAGACAAAAAGTACAAAGATAGAAAGGATGACCAAGACTTCAGAAAGTATAAGGATTACAAAGACAAAGGTAAGAAATCTTTCTATATAGATGAGGAAGCTTCTGATAGTAGATTTGACAATTTTGATGAAAATGATATAGAAGTTGTGTATGTTGCTATGAAAGATGATTTTGATGATGATGATGAGAAAAAAACATTAATTTATTATATGAGTAAAGGTGATCATTTGATTATTGACTGTGGTTGTTCACATCACATGACTGGTGATAAGGATAAATTTGAAACCTTAGATCAGTGCAATGGTGGTTATGTTAAATTTGGTAATGATGCACCATGTCTTGTAAAAGGGAAAGGATCAATTAAATTAACTGACAAGATCAGATGTGACAATGTATATTGGGTTGATGATCTTAACTATAATTTATTGAGTGTTGCACATCTGAACATATTTATTGATCCTTTTTCCTTGTAGTCTCATTTATCTCTTGTGTCAGAGTGTCAATTGCTTCTGTCTCGGTCATCACTTTTGTCAAACTTATTTTCAAAATATTTGTCGTTGTTTATTTCATCTTTTCTCTTGTTAGGGCATCTAACAACAAAGTGTCCAATTTATTTGCAATTAAAACATACCAATGGTAATTTATCTTTATATATTCCTTTACCTCTTTGCAATCTTCTAGTCATTAGTGCTTCAATTTCATCAAGTTCTTGTTCGTCACTTTCACTTTCACTATCATTTCTCATAGTGTGTTTGTGACTAGATTTTCTTATTTTCAGAGAAGATTTGAATGCAAACTCAATAGTTGGTAAGAAACTGTTTTCATATTTATTCATCTCAAATGAAATAATTCTACCAATCAGACTATCTATAGTAACATTGTTATTTTCTACTGCTCTCATTTCTTGAATTGCAGATACTCTAATAGCATAAACAGGCAATAAGGTTCTCAAAATTTTACTTACCACTATTTCTTCTTCAAGTACTCCTCCTACTCCACGGATAGCATAAAAAATTCTTTGATTCTACTATTGTACTAAGTGATGTTTTCTCCTTCTTTCATTCTTTGGTCATCAAACTTTCCTCTTAGGATTTCAGCCTTAGCTCTCAGCACATTTGTGTCTCCTCCATGTACTAGCTTGAATTTGTCTCACATTTTTTTTGCAGTGGTGAATGATTTGACATCTTCAAATTTAGCATCAGATAGTGAAGAAGCAAGTTCCATCATCATAGCATTGTGTTCATGTTTGTCTCTCAATTGATCAATAGTCAGAGGTCCAGTAGGTGCAACATATTTAGTATCCAAGTATTGTGTGACATCATTTCCAATACCTGATAGATGGAGTCTTATCCTTCTTTTCCATGATGTAAAGTTGTCTTTGTTCAACTTAGTCACACCCCTTTTACTCATCTTTTGATCTTTATCTTGAGTCTTTAAACTCTCTTCCAAGCACCAAAGCTTTGGTACCAATTGTTAGAATAACTAAGAGGGGGGTGAATTAGTGGCCTTAAAAATAATTCCAACCAAAAATTATATCACAAATATAATATCCTCTAGTTATCTTTATGTCCTACAAGATGTATGCCTTATGTAATTTTATCGAATATATACTGCTTGGTGAATATACTATTTATCTTTTTCTAGCCTTTACCGAGTAGCAGTAATTAAACTTAGTGTTTACCAACCAATCCTATTTTAGTAATGTGTAAAGAAAAACATCAAAGAAATGAACCATATACACATTTGACACATGGATTTTTAACGTGGAAACCCTATTAAGGGAAAAACCACTTGGGACCGGTAACCCAAAATTTTCACTCTTCTGAAGTGAGCTCGGTGAAGAGACAACCCTGTTAAAAGTTACAAACACACTATTAAGTGCGACCTTGTTAGAGGATTAAAAACTAATCATTTTTCCTTTGAACTATCATTCACTATGTTTTCAACAAGAAAACCTTTTGATACTCTTGAGTATCTCAATACATTAAGGATGGTTAAAACCCACTCGATTAGGAGATTTTTTGAATAATGGTTAAATTGAAACAGTAAATGATATGTTCAATAATACAAATTTAACTTGTATATTTTTCAGATCTATTGTTAGTCCATAATGCCTCTCTGGTAAATATTCTCTTCAATTCCTTTTCTCCCCTTCTTTCTTCTTTCTGCTCGATGAATTCTCTTGCTTCTGTTGCTCGGTGTTTGCAAAATTTCTTTGGCTCTGTTCTTCAGCCTGTATGATCAGATCTCAATGAAGACTTCTATCTTCATCAAAATTATATTCAGCATTCCTCTCTTCATAATGAATTCCTTGTCTCTTTATATAGACATGATTCCACCGTTCAATCTCCTTGTCTTTCTTGTTCTTGATGTAGATTGCTTCTTGATCCACAAATCCCACCATGCATTGCTTTAATCTTTAAAGCTTTGATTTAGTTTTATTTCGTAGATTTCTCCTTGACAATTATGAATAAAACTAGCTTTAAATCTTCTTCTTATCCTTATTTCTACTGGTCGATAAAAATAAAGAAATCAATCAGTTAACTCTAAATATAGCTCTACTAGCTAAGTAGTTTTGTCAGTTTCTAACTCCAGTTGATTTCGGTCATCAACTCTTAGTTTACTTGGTAACACTTGCTCGGGTACCACTTGCTTAGGTACTATTGATCTTGAGTAACACTATTCTTGGGTACCACTGTGTCTTTTGGGTAACTATTACCCAAAATTTCTCATTACATGTGAATTCTTGCTACAAGTGGAGGAAAATGTGGCTCCCACAAGGGTAGAGCCTAGCTTGTAAATTTTGCACATTTCCTGGTTCTACCTCATCCTCTGCAAGTTTCTAAGCCCTCTATTTTACCCTAATTCATGAATAAATGGCCTAAGTGTGAGAAACCCTACGCAAATTTGATATGAAACCTAGTTGGTCCACGGCCTGTTCTATTTTCTCATTACCTTTTCCAAGTGAATTAAGTTCTTTTTAAGTCATGTGTGCATTTTAGTTTGCCTTAGTCGCTTAGTCGCATAAGGGAAAAGGAATATTCCATGTTATTCAACAATTACAAGATTGCCTTTGTCGTGCAGTCTCCCAAGGAAATGGAATATTCTCTCAGGCTATCAAGACTTAGCGTTGATCATCCAATCGAGATCTAATCTCACGGTAGTCGCTAAGTCTTGTTGGAAAGTTGACAATCATAGTGTATATGACTTATTTTGTGTTATCATTATGGCAACAAAGTCATATTAAGTTTTGACAATAAAATTTGAAGAGAAAAATTTACTAAGTACATAAAATAGAACAGTACAAAGTTATTCAATTGATAAGAGCACCAGTGCAGGTGCATACGATCGAGTCAAACTATGTGCGTTCATACTTAACCTCTATGATATGTTGTTTAGCTTACCCTATACACGCATGGTACAAAATGACAGTGCAAAGAAGTTACAAGAAGATTAAGTGCACTAACAGTTCATAAAAACAAAGTATGGAGCCGACCTCAATTTTTGAATTAGCATATAATATTTTCTTTTGTAAAGGCTATACACCTACCGTAATAATTTTGTAATTATGTCTTAAACATTATTGTAAAGACGCTTAAGCCAATTTGTTTGGAAGCGTTGTGTATGTTTTTTCTAGGCTGACTAAGGTCTTGTTTTCAGTCGCGTCTATTCAGGCATGTATATATATTAGACATGCACTTTTGTATTAATGGAAGATGAGAAAAGAAGAAGAGAAGAGATTTAGAAGATCAATATGAGCAAACTAGTATGAAGTATAATTCTACAAGAGATTAAAGCATCAGCGCATAAACAGAACTGATCAGAAAATAGTGTCATTACAATAGTTCATTTTGATATAGTGTATATCAGTTATTTGAAGGTTGTGGCCTTCATCTTATTGAGAAATGAGCCAACCACCTCTAACAGGGTTTTGTAAAGACTCCTAACAGGGTCATTGTACTTGAATTTTAAAGACTTCCCCTAACAAGGAAAAGGAACTTTAACAGGTTCATTATACTAGTACAATAATTTATGGGTACTAATTCCCACAGGGGTTTTTCTCTGATCAAGGTTTCCCTATAATCATATCTTGTGTTATGTGTTGTGCTTTATTTTTATCTATTTGATTCAAGTTTAAAGTTTCTGAATTATAATTAATAGACAAACATTGATTCACCACCCCCCCCCCCCTCTCAGTGTTTCTAACAATTGGTATCAGAGCTCTGGTCCTCTGAAAGAAACTTTAACCACTTGATGAGATCATGGATTCAGCGGAAGCAAAACATCTAAAAAATAATCTTGAAGTATCCCTTGAGGATCTTGACAGATCTGAAAAAGAAAATGAATAACTAAAACTAAAGGTTGATGGCTCCCAAATGCTTATCAAGAAATTAAGAAAAGATTTGAAAGATTTCTCCATAAATGATTTGGGAAAAATGGTCAAAAAGTTGAATGAATAAAACATGTCGCTAAAGTATAAGATTGAAGATCTGAATGAATAGCTAACAGATAGCCTAACAGATATTGAAGAAAAGACCAAACAGAGTAAACAATTAGATGATGAACTTATGCAAGAAAACATGAAAATCTTGGAGTTGGAAAACACCAATAAAAAGATAGAATCTGAATTAACAAAAGCAAAAGATAAGATTGATAAACTACACATAAGTTATGATCTAATTCAATCACAACTTTATGCACAAAAGCTAAAAGGTGATACTACTAGTTTTGGATACAATGTAGCTCAAATTGAAATCAATTCAATGCAAGAAAGAAAGAAAGCACAAGAGATATCTATTGAAGCAAAGAAAACTGAGAATCTTGCAGAGGCTAAAACAAAACCACCTAAAGATGAACTCAAGAAAGTTAACAGAACTTGTTATGATTGTAAAAAGCATGGACACTTGGCAAGAGATTGTAAAGAGGTAAGACCTTTCAATGGCTATTGTTACTCCTATAATAAATTTGGTCACAGGGCTATTCATTGCAGAACAAATCAAAGAATTCTGAATCAACACAATCAGAGAAATCAACCTTAAATAAACTATCAGAACATTACATGTCAGATATGTAATTATAATGGACACACAGCCAAGCAGTATAGCATGATAAAAAAATATCAATAGACCTCCAATAATTTGTCACTCATGTGGCAAAGTTGGACACATCTCAAGGTTCTGTAGATCCAAAACTCAAAAACAAGAGAAGCCTAAAGAATCATTATTTGAAGAATCAGGTGAAGTCAAGTTTGTAAAAGCTATAGAAGATTCAGGTAAAATATGGGTTGAAGTAAAGAAAGATAATGATTAGAACAAGGTAGTAGATGCATCCATAGTGGATGCACCTTCTACTTCTGGTTAGGTGACCCTCATGGTCTTAGGGGGAGCTATTCTAGCTCTGAACCCCTGTGTGGCTGGTATACTCACCACTGATTATGTGCCTATCGATTCATGCATTTGGTGATGAATTGGGAAATATGCATGGACACATAGCTTGAACAGTGACAAAAGAAAAGATTGAAATTCTCAATGTAAACCGCTCTACGGCAACAAGCATTAAATGCAGTAACTTTTATATAAGTTAGTAAAGAGATCTCTCATCTTCACTTTTGCATTTGAGATTGAGCATTTAGAGAGAATAGGATATCTTAGCATCAAAGCATCAACAGATAACCGTTGATTGGTTAGAAAGGTGAATCAAAGTTGAAATAGAACCCTAGTGGACGCATCATTTCAAAATTACTGGAAACCCTACTTAAGCAAGTATCAAGTAATTTATGGCTACTCCTATAGTGTTTGACATCTCTAAGAAGAAGAGATATGTGTTTAAAAAACATCCATTTAAGTCTGTACTAGATGATGTAGAAGGGGCATTCTCCAAGACTCTGCTAGGAGTCATGCATGTAGAGGACATTTGCGCATACATCTATTGTAAGAAGGAAACAGTTGGGGATAACAGCATAGAAACTCTTATGGCATCAATGATGAAGCTAGATTATTCATTCAAGGATGAATATGTGCATCTCACTGATAACCCTATCTTTGAGTATTTAAACGCGCATGAGTTCTATGAACCAGATGGGTCAAAATATTACTAAGTAGGATACATGTAGATGTGTATTGGATTGGTGAATTTCCTATCCACATTACTGCTAATCTTATTCATGAGATGATCAGACTCCCTAAGGTTGGACCAGTTCTTCCCACTAGTAAAGATGTAAAGAAACAGGTTGAACAAGCATGCTTATTTAGAAGTGATAGGCACGGGATGACTGTTGATCCCATTGTGGAAGAATATATCAAACTTCTCACAATGATACTTGGTTACATGTTTCAACACGCAAGCAGGCTGAATAGTGTATTTGCAGCTACTATTCTGGCAGAAATAAGGATGGTAAAAGATAACACTTGGTATAATCTCTGTGAGATATTGTGTGCACAATTGATTGAGAACATTAGGGCTATCAAGCATGAAAAGAGAAAAATATTCAGATTTGGCTCTTTGATCATCTACCTATACTTCCACATTGTTGGTAAAGTCTCTAATATTTATCTAGACATGAGTAAACCCACTATGTCTCAAATTTCACTAAAGGCTACATTAGAGAACAGTGTAAAGGACTCTATGGATATGGAGATTAAAACATTCAGGATCAAGATACAAAAGAGGTTCAGAATGTCAGAAAAGATAGTTGATAAATACAAGGACACCATATGCTTCATGGTGGTGGTGGAAACTGATTGTACTTGCATGGAAGCAGTTGAGCCAAGAACCAAATGGATTCATCCACTTGGTTATGAAGTTGAGGAACATGTGTTGGAAGGATATGCACAAGTTCTTTTGTCTGTGCCTAAAGATCAAAATGAGACAAGATGGGGCACATACAGAGAAAAGACAAATCAATTTGATTCTATCTTATATAGTATAGATAACAAAAGGAAGGCATCAAGGATTACATCTAATATCCTAAAGGTTCATGGGGTCACACAAGAAGACCTAGACAAAGCTAGGGAAGCTAAAATTGCAACAGAGCTCAAACAAATAGAAGTTAAAATAGAGAAAATTGATGATATCCTCAAGAAGAAGAAGAAGAAATCTGATGAAAGTATATCTGTGCCATGGCCTATTGACTTGGATTCATCTCCACCATCAGTACCAAGCAAGTTGACTAGAAGAAGGAAGCAAGTTCCCATAGGTCACCCATCCTCACAGACAACAAGAATCAAAGTAAAGAACACTCAATCCCCTCCTGAGGTAGGATTCAGAACTAGTCTGACAATCTTAAGGAAAATAATTGTTAATGAAGGTAGACTAGACTCTATTAAAAATGTCTATGACAAGTACCAAGAGATAGATAAATCAAAATTTCACTCTATGATTATCTCTCATATGATCAAGTTTAAGAGGTCAATATTGGAACTCAAGACAGTCATACCAGACAAAGTATGGAACATACTAGACCTATTGAAGAGGCAAGCTATTGAAGATATGAGGATTAGAGAAGAAACATTAGATATTCTTCTCCCTATTTGATCACATGATGAGAAAACAATATTGTTAGATTTGGTAAAACCTCATCTTAGAACCAAAACAAGAACTCTTCATATTATGAACAAAGAGTATGAACTGGCTAGTGAAGAGACTCAGAAAGCATTTGAGCAAGTATTTTTGGATAGTCACATGTATCCATCAATGGCACCTACAGCTAAAGTAACTCCAGTCCCTCCCAAATGGGATAAAGAATCAGTGATTCCAAATGTGCCTATGACAGGTCCATGGGATTCAGCACCCACAGTTTCATCACCTTCTGATACAACCAAAGATTCAGAAGAGACTATTGTGATCAATGATGTTAAGATATCCATGACAGCTTCAGATAATGACATGGACAAATTTGAAAAAGCATTTGTCAACACTGAAGAGACAGAGAAGGTATGCATGGATAATAATTTCTTACAGCAAGATGAAGCTCCTCCTAAAGATTCAACAAATTTGAATAATGAGGAAGACAATCAATCTAATGAACCACCTATTATGGAGATCCCAGTGAAAAGTGAATGTATAGATACTAGTCAAAATGTTATATTCACTCCATCTATTCAACCATCAACTTCATTGTTGTCAATTTTAACCCCTGACTCAGCAAGCCTAGATGCATGTGGAGAAGAAGATTTGATCAAGATCGGTGTCTTAGCCATGGAGAAAGCCAAAGAGAAACAAGTTATGAGAAACCCTCTCTTTCTAGAGTAAGTGAACATTTTGAATAAATTAGTGCCAACAGATAAGAAAGTGGCTAAAATTCAATCAGTTGATGATGTTGATAGCATCTTAACAAGCTTCAAAGCGCACTTCACAAGTTTAGTAGACTCAGCTACTAGAACTGTAGAAGAAAATTACAAAAAGGAAAGATTGGATGAATTGGTAAAGAATTTCTCTTTATATCTCACTTCATTAAAGATCGATCAGACAATTCAGAAATATTTGGCATCAAAAGGTAGGAAAGTAATAGAAAATTGCATGGACAGAGGCAAACTCACTTCTGAACACATCAAGAAGATTGTGGAGGCAGATATCTTGGTTGATAACATAAGGTAATCAGTTGAAACATCATCCCAAGACATCAATATCTACAACAATATCTATCAAGGGTAGATAGACAAGATTGAAAAAGCTAAGATGGAGATCAGCAAGATAAGGATTAGGCAGACCCAACTAAGAAATGCACTTGTGCCCTCCTTAGCTATTTTGAACGAGAACATCAAACAGATAGATGCAACCATTTCCACCTATGATCAAGGACCTTGCATGGATCTGATGAAGATGGAGAAGCTTACATATTCCTTATGCACCCATCTTCAGATAGTTGATGAACTGAAGGAATTCTGGCAGCAAGAGATCAAGAATCTTCAGATTGCTTATCCAGATGTATGCTTGGAGTAAGTACCCAGAGACTTACAATTTTGACACCTTTGTCATTAATGTCAAAGGGGGAGTAATGTATGTATATAAGGAGTATGTTATATAGCCAAATTTATGATATAAAGCTTTTTATTGTTAAGTCAAAGTTTAAGCAACTTGGCCACATTCCTTTGTTGCCATTAATGACAAAGGGGGAGATTGTTGAAAAGTTGACAATCAGAGTGTATATGAATTATTTTGTGTTGTCATTATGGAAACAAATTTATATGAAGTTTTGACAATAAAATTTGAAGAGAAAAATTGACTAAGTACAGAAAAGAGAATAGTACAGAGTTATTCAGTTGATCAGAGCACCAACGCACGTGCATACGATCGAGTCAAACTATGTGCATTCATACTTAAGCTCTATGATATGTTGTTTATCTTACCCTATACATGCATGGTACGGAATGACAATACGGAGAATTTATAAGAATATTAAGTGTACTAACACTTCAAAAAAATAGAGTATGAAGCCGACCTCAGTTTGTGAATTAGTGTATAATTTTTTTTTTGTAAAGGCTATGCGCCTATTGTAATAAGTTTGTAATTATGTCTTAAACATTATTGTAAACAAGCTTAATCCAATTTGTTTGGAAGCGTTGTGTATGTTTTTTTGGGGCCGACTAAGGTCTTATTTTTAGTCACATCTATTCAGGCATGTATATATATTAGACATGCACTTTTGTATTAATGGAAGATGAGAAAAGAAGAAGAGAAGAGATTTAGAAGATCAATATGAGAAAAATAGTATGAAGTAGAATTCTACAAGAGATTAAAGCATCAGTGCATAAATAGAACTGATCAGACAACAGTGTCATTATAGCAGTTCATTTTGATATAGTGTATATCAGTTATCTGAAGGTTGTAGCCTTCATCTTATTGAGCAGTGAGCTCTGGCAGTGAGCCAACCACCTCGAACAAGGTTTTGTAAAGACTCCTAACAGGGTCATTGTACTTGAATTGTAAAGACTACTCTTAACAGGGCAAAGGAACTTTAACAGGTTCATTATACTAGTACAATAATTTGTGGGTACTAATTCCCATCAGGGTTTTCCTCTGATCAAGGTTTCCACGTAATCATATCTTATTTTATGTGTTGTACTTCATTTGTTATCTATTTGATTCAAGTTTAAAGTTTCTAAATTATAATTAATAGACAAACACTGATTCACCCCCCCCACCTCTCATTTTTTCTAACAAGTCTCCCAACGTAACCCTCAGTTAACAAATGGTTCGAAGATTTTGTGACCCAATGTATTTTTATAACTTCATATGTAGCCTAAGTCCGAGCCAAGTCAGGTTAAGGTCCTTTCAGTCACTAAGTCTCGCAATGAACCCAAAGTCAACTAAATGTTTCACCGACTCAGTGATTTAAGAGTTTCAGTTAATCGTGGTTAAGCTGGAGTCAAAGCTAGGGTGATCAAGATCCAACTTGTAGGAGATGACACATGAATGCATGTGACACATTTGCAGAGGTCAAAACAGTCACAGGGTGGAATTCGTGGTTGAGGTGGTCATAAAAAATGATAAGAGAAACACATGGGAATGAACGGGCCCAGGTATTATGTTCTTAGTCGCTAAGTCTCTAGAAGAAGTCAAAAGGTCAGCAAAGTTTATGAGATTTCATGCAAACCGTCAATGCAAAGATGATCTTTTGGTTGTCGTTGACTCTCATAAAGAAATCATGGTTAATAAAAAATTTAAGAGATTGTGAGACTATGCAGTCACCAAGTCTCGATAAGGAACCCCAAAGTATAAGGTGAGTCAGGTTAAGATCATGGAAGTCGCTAAGTCCTGTAAGAAAATAGAATATTCTCTTAAGGATATGAGACTTGAGAGTGATTGTCTGATCTTGTTTTGATCTTACGGTGGTCACGTAGTCTCCAAGGAAAATTAGAGTTAAAGAAATGTTATCCCAACTCAGCGACATGAAGGATTTTGGGGAACTAGATTTAAAGGGAAGTGAACACGAGTTAAAGTCAGAGTCATCGAAAAGTAAAGAATGAATAGAGATAAAGAGAATGATGGAGATCAATGGCTATGTTTTAAAAGAAAAGGTCAAAGATTCTTTGGGCCATTGATAAGATCATCTCGCACCACCTATGACCATTTCTTATTCAAATATTTAAAAAATTCAAAAGATCTGATCTCAGAGACTAGCAGTGGCGCAATATTTCAAGTTGCAGACAGAGAGATAGGTCGAGCAGACTTCTCAAACTGGATTTATGGAAAATTTAAATAAATTCAAAGATATATCTGATCGTCTCAGATATTTCTACATGCATTAATGAGAAAAATTGACAGATTTAGGGTTTCTGCATTGTTTATGCAAAATCTATTGTAACCCTAATTCCTAGGTTTTTTATTTTTTCTTGAGCCTACGTGATGGAGGAACATGTATATAGGTTAGTTTCAAATCCTTTTAATTGAGATTTTTTCCATTTGGCACAAGATTTTCTATGGCGTCTTCTCTGCCCTCAAATCTTCACTTATTATAATCTTTCATTGAAATAGAGGTTCTGTATTAGCTTTCTGTGGCATTTTCTTTTCCCTCAAGCTTTTCTTTATCTGTGTTTATCTTACTGAAATATATATAGTTTTTTATGCTCGAGAAATCTTAGAGTTCCTAAGCCTTTCTTCCTTTCAGCATCTTTGTGTACTACTATGTGTGATTTGATTTAGGTTACCCTGTGGATTTTGTTCATCCATGGCTACTTTGTCTCGCTCTTGTGCCTATTTGTTGAAGTGAATGCCTGTTTGTAGGTCACAGTCTATGTCTAAATTTTCTTGGGAGTGTTATTGCCTGTGAAATTTTTTCTTTCCTCCAATAGCCTCTTTACATTCCAGACATCTCTGTGAAATACTTATGCAAGCTTGTTCAGTAAGATTGTGTTCTACTAGATCTAAGAAGCTTCATGCTAGTTTGGTAACTATGTCATATTTTAAGTTACCTTCAGTGTATCACCTAGTAGGATAATTTTATTTTAGTTATTTCCCTTTCAAGCACTCCTTCTATCCCTTTTCCTTCAATTTTAATTTTCATGTTCAAGATTAGATTAGGTGATTATCCAAGAGGAACCAGCCTAGAATCCAGAGGCTTCACTTCAAGTTAGCATAGGTCCCACAACCTCGAAGTGATTCCCATGTTATACTAGATTATCAAGACCAAGAGAGCTTGAATAGGGTGAAAATTTAGTAGATAATAGTTCTGGAATGCCCGGTAGGACCACAGTAAAAGTTTAGATTCAAAGCTCTCCCACCCTGGTCGCCACATTTCTGGAACACCCGTTGGGACCTAAAAGAAGTTCATTTGCAAAACTATGCTATCTCTTATATGCTGATTGCATGGTATTGACCTAAAGAGGTTTCTTTTTCAAAGCATATATGGTGACTCCACTGGTGTAGAGAATAGAAGATCCAGTCCTATTCAAAATTTTATGAGAAAGGTCGAGACAAGAAGCTCAAAGCCCTCTAAGTTCTCACAGTTGCCTCTGACTAGAATTTATTGCAGATAACCTAAGAGAGCATCCCCTACAAGGAGGGTTCAGTATACACCACCTACTGCAGAAAGGAGACCTTTTCCTTTCCACTCAAGAAGGAGAGGAAGATGTCTAACTAGAGAGCTACAAGAAGATTCAGCTCCACTACCTGGCCCAAATACAACTCACACAGTTGTTTCCTAGCAGATAGCAGCTCCTGCAATGGCCAGACAGTTTTCCTTTGTGCCCTTCAATCAAGGAAGTCCATTGAAAGTTTCTCAACATCATGATGTGCCCTTAGAAGCACTCAAAAGTCTTCCTGACTTCACAAGAGAAGGACAAATAATTGCATGTGAACACATAAGATATGTAGACACCATATGTAGTGTGCATCATATCATAGAAGAAGATGTGGCTACCAAGATTTTAGCGGTCTCTTTCAAAGGTAAGGCCTTAGAATGGTTTATAACTCTAGCTATTGGTTTAATTTATTCATGGGATAGATTATGTGAATCATTAAGCAGATATTTTGAGGATAAATCATATCATTTATCTCTAGTTGATAAACTAACAACCATTAAGAGAGCTCCACAAGAATGGATGAAAAACTTCAATAATAGATCCCTTAAGACATGGAATAGAATTATTATCTCAGTAAGACCTTCAGCTGACCATGCCTTCCTATATTTCTTGAGAAGTCTGAATAGCAATATCTCTATCATGATTCAATCCATGGTAGGTACTTCAATGCCTCAGGCCTTTGACATATTTCTCAGGGCTGAAAATTATTTAATCCAAGCAGACATGATAGTCCCAAGGCCACCCATGCCTATTTTTCCCAATATTCAACCAAGCATGCCTTTGAGTATCCCGCCATACACTCCTATACCCACTATAGTATCACCTCAAGCTAGCACTAGCTATGAGGAATCCAAAGCAAGATTTTCCCAAGAATTGCAAGAAATGAAAAGTGATCAACAAGCAATAAATAGCTTGTTACAAAGTAGTCAGCAAGAAATGAAAAATCTGTTGCAGACTCTATCCAAAGAATTGAATAATCTAAAGAAGAAGAATCAAGGAAATAGACCACCCTTTCAACCACAGACTCAAAGTCCCAACCAACAATATCAAAATTAGGGACCATCTTATCAGCAGAGCAGGCCACCATACCAAGGAAATAACCAAGATCAAAGGTAGAACTTCAATCAGAGGTCATTCCAATCATACAATCTCATGCCTCTTAGTTCTACAAATCCAACTAGAGATATAGTTCCAAGTCAAAATAATCTAGTCTTGGACAATGAATATTTTTTTCCTTGCAATCAGCCACATAATCAGGCTACATGCTCAAATGGATGGATGAACCAAGCACTGATGGGTCAAAATTCCTTGCATACTCAATCAAAGGCTTCTTCTAGTGAGTCAGTTCCTCAACAAGAAGCACAACACAATGAGACTGCTCTCTTCAATTGGGAGCAGCAAGACTTTAATGGAGTAAATGGTGAATCCACAATAGCATCCAACACTTGGTCTAAGAGAAGAGCTCAAGACATAGAGAAAGAAAGAGATGTGGCTAAAGCTAATACATCTGCAGATACATCACATCCTTTCGTTCCTACCATACTAAAGAAGACTCCCATCATTCTTGTCAAAGGAGGCCAATTTCCCAAGGAAGTTGAGCCTATCATAGTGAAGACACACTGGAGAGTACACACAATAGTACCTTTCAATATTCTAGAAAATATGAAGAAGGAAAGTGTCACTATATCTATGTGGGACTCCTTGGCTATCCTAGGACAACCTGAGATATTGAAGAAATCAATGACTAAAGAGGTAAATCCTCAGCAGCCCATAACAAAGGAAGTGTATAGTCAGAAAATGGAAGCACTTCCATTGGAGACTGGTTTAGCCTTCCGAGTAAGTGGTTTTGGGGTCATGTCAAGCACCTTGAATGGTTTCTTGATTTAGACCTGGCTTTCCCCTGTTCTGCCCCAATTCTCCACCTTTCTCTAGCCAATTTCTGGCATTCTGGACTACAAATCTAAGATCTTTGACCTCAAGGTCAGGGTCAAAATTTTGTGTCTACATCGACCTCGACCCTGACCTAGGTCAAGGTCGACCTTGACCTTGACCCAAGGTCTAGATTTTAGGGTCCCACAGTTTCCAGATGTCGGTCTTTGACAAATTTAATTCCCACTTTCGAGTCATCTATTTCGGGTTCTGAAGTGATGATTCCTAAATGATATTTAACATAGGTCCTCTCTTAGGGGTAAAGGCTTTAATGGGAATTTAATTCTCCTATGTTGGCCTCCTTAGAATATTGTGCCCTAATTTCATATAAAAGGAAGCCTTTCTCTCTCATTTTCTCTAACCATCAACTAAGTGATAATAAGCGATATTGGGAAACTAAATCATCTATTGAAGCCTAAGCACTATCAAGTGAAGTTCAAACAAGCAATAAAGCAATATTTGAAGCAAAGATTCATCCACACCAATCATTCAAGCATTCATTTTCATCAAAGAGATCCATGGGAGGCCATTGAAGGATTCAAGTTACATAGTTCCCTTCTTGGTGCTCTCTCCATCCATCTTCTTCCAAGCCTCTTCATAGTCAAGAACCCATTCAATATTTGGTGTTGGAGATCTACAAAAAATTGATTGAAGACATCCTAAATTCCAAATTCTAGATCCATTGGTGCATACATACTTTTGGATTCAAGGATTCGAATCCTCCATAAGGACTTTTACAAGCAAGGTGAATTTATGTATTTACTTTCTTTACTTCTGCAATTTCAATTATATATATTTGAGGTTAATTCCAAAACCGGGGTTTGACCAAGGCAAACCCCTCCCCNCCCCCCCCCCCCAACAAAAAAATCTCTTTTTATTTTAGGTAAAGGTTTAGGATTGAATATTTGAACTCAGATCTGGATACCCTTTTTGATGTAGAGGCAAGTGGAATGATAACAAATAAGGTCTTCAAGACTACCTAATAGCAAGGATCTAACCAAAGACTTTTGGAACCCCTAAATGCACCAATTGACTCCAAATGAAAAAAATGAAATGGAAGACCTATCCACTGCCTCCAATGCCTTAAAAAATCTTCAAAAACTTGTCCCAACTTATTCCAGTAGGTTACAATCCTCTACTGTGGTTCAAACACCCCAATCCACTATAACACCCAACTAGGACTAGAAGACTAGTAGCCCTATTTTCCCTATTTTTTGGACTTTTCGTGAAAAATTCCCAAACAACTAAAACAAATATTT
>MU226251.1:160790-195386 GCA_018584345.1 Thuja plicata
AATTTTGATGGTAGTGGAAATAAATTTGTTTCTCCTCCTAATCAAAACCTTCAAATTTATACGAATCCTTTACCTACACATGATACTAATACCATAGCTCAACCATCTTCTATGGATATTTTTTATGGTTCAAAGACGGATGATCTTAATCACATTGTTAATCATGTGGAGAGTGTTGTTTCATCTCAACCTACTATTCAAGAACCTTCACCTCTACTCCAACTTCTAGTTCCACCTAAACCTCAAAAATAAACTAAGGATAAGTGACCCAGGGAACTTTTAATCACCTTTGATGATTCTGAAATGATTAAATCTCCTGATGGTCCCCTTTATATCTATGCTAGTATTGCTAAGATACCTACTCATGGTTGTCTTGTTGATCCCACATCTTTAATAAATGTCATTACTAAGGAAAAAAAATTTATGAAAAAATTACAACGTGATTTCTATGATCCATTTGATGCATGGATCCAAACTTGTAATGGTTTTCTTTATCCTGCACTTGGTTCTATCAACTCACCAGTGGAACTTTGTGGTAAAGTTGTAGATACTACCTTCATTATTATTCCTACTTATGATCAATTTCAAATCAAATTTGGTTTACCGTGGATATCTGCTATGCATGCTATCTCTTCTCCTATTCATAAATGTCTTAAGTTCATTCATAGTGGAGAAGTCAAAATGATTAATCATAGTTTGTATCAACCTTCTAGGCCTAGAGATTGTGCTACTCTTGATTTCTTTTGGCCTTCATTACCTAATTCATGTCCTCCTCACCCTGATCATCTCTTTCGCTCATACCAAGCTTACAAACATCATAAAATTGTTGAGTTAAGCATTCCTCAGATAGATCTCAACTGTGGTCTTTTGCCTACTCCTTCCATACCTCCTTTAGCCATTACTTCTAATTCTAATAATCAAACTTCTAATGTTTCATTACAACCCATTGAGAATCCTCCTATAGAACCTGTGAAGGAATTTGTGGTCATTCCTCCTAGTTCTCAAAATGTGTTAAGCAAAGAAAAATGCAATAAATCTGTTAATGAACGTTGTAAGAAGCATAGAGCTAATGCTAGGGCCCGTGCTTCTCTTCTTCGAAACTCTTTACCTTCTTTTGACCAACCTCTGCATGATGTGTCAAAAGAATTCAATATTCATAATGATGTTAAGATGAATGATTATGATGATCTTATTCGCATCTTAGATCCCATTTCAATTAATCTTGATGAGGAGGATACTTTGGATGATCCCATTGATCTTAGTGATGAATATGAGACCATTGATCTTGACACTAACTTACCTCATATGATTTCAACTCAATTGACAATTACACCTAGTATCGAGCAACGCAATTCTCAAGAGGATCCTTGTTTGGAACTAGCTATCATTCCTATTATATTGGATATAGTCCCTCTTGTGAGTTTCCCACCTACCATAACTAATATAAACCAAGATAGGGAGGGTCGGTGATGCACTTGATTGGCCTATCCTTCAAGGTATCCCTTTTTTGTGTTTGCATGTTGTACTATGATTCTCCTGTAATTTGTTTGCTAAATGTTTGTTATATTCTTTTATACAACCCTTGTTACTTTGTTGGTGCAAGGCGATAAAAGATTCAAACCTATTGTACAATTCCTCTATATGTATCTTTATTCTTTTATATATTGTTTCTATGTTATGTTTTACTCATTTTATTGTTCATAAATGTTTCCCTTGTATAATCTACTTGGATTTGCGACATGGTAGCACTGATTCTTTTTGGTCTCCAGGTTGTGGTCCGAAAAGATTATTCTTCGTAACTCTTAAGTTTCTTTCCTCCATTGTGATTGTAGTTCTACTTTCTTTGGGGAATGATGTAAATTCATTTGCAATAATATCATATTTATATATACATGTTATCTTATGATCATACTGATCCCACAGTACGTAGATCCCTTATGTGCTTCTTATGTATGTTTATGTTTTATTTCCCTTCATTTGTCTTCATTTGGAGGCATCTTGTAGTGGAAACATAATCCGTAGAGTTGCTTATGTTTTCGTTCAAGTCATTGCTCCTGTTAAAGTGTTAGAAATGACTTTAACATGAGGGCATACACTCTACTCACTTTTTGCACACA
Organism: Thuja plicata; assembly: GCA_018584345.1. Taxonomy (NCBI): domain Eukaryota; kingdom Viridiplantae; phylum Streptophyta; class Pinopsida; order Cupressales; family Cupressaceae; genus Thuja; species Thuja plicata. The sequence goes on from MU226251.1 coordinate 162,908, forward strand.
CACGCATGCTCAAAATATTTTCAAGCACTTCAAATTTTTTCCCTTTATGGATTAAAAACTAATCCTTAAAGCATGGACATTTTACATTTTATTTTACTTTTTAGGATCTCTTGATCCCTCCAGTTTAAATTTACACGGATCTCTTGATCCCTCCATTTTTTCAATGTTTTTATCCCTTAAGGTCGGAAGGTGTCCTTAAGAATGGATCTCCCTAATGGGTTGACTAGTGAGTAGCCACATTCACTAGGCGATTCAATTCCATCTTTCTAGTTACATTGTTTACTTGTGTGGTTCACAATGGGACATAAGTTCTCATTGGGAGAGATAATCACACCCTATCTCTCTTTCCTTAACTAGTGATGTCTCTCTTATTGTGATATTAGGGTTGATAAAGACTTAATTCCCTTAGGGGCTTGAGGTTTTATTTGTGTTTTTTTTATTACAATAAGATTGTTTGTTCTTTATGATCTCCTTTACCAAGAGTTTGTGTCGAGTCCATAGTCTTGCTAAAGTGGGGGCTAAATATATAGTCAAAAAATGGAAGCACTTCGATTGGAGACTGGTTTAGCCTTATGAGTAAGTGGTTTTGGGGTCATATCAAGCACCTTGAATGGGTTCCTAATTTAGACCTAGCTTTCCCCTTGTTCTGCCCCAATTCTCCGTCTTTCTCTAGCCAATTTCTGGCATTCTGGACTGCAAATCTGAGATCTTTGACCTCAAGGTCAGGGTTGAAATTTTTGGTCTATGTCAACCTCAACCCTAACCTAGGTCAAGGTTGACCTCACCCCTAACCTAGGTCAAGTTCAACCTTGACCTTGACCCAGGGTCTAGATTTCAGGGTCCCACAGTTTTCGAATGTCGATCTTTGAAAAAGTTAATTCCTGCTTCCGGGTCAGCTTTTTTGAGTTCTAAAGCGATGATTCCTAAATGATATTTAACATAGGTCATCTCCTAGGGTTAAAGGCTTTAATAGGAATTTAATTCTCCTATGTCATCTTCCTTAGAAGATTGTGCCCTAATTTCATATAAAAGGAAGCATTTCTCTCTAATTTTCTCTAACCATCAACTAAGTGATAATAAGCGACATTGAGAAACTAAATCCTCTATTGAAGCCTAAGCATTATCAAGTGAAGTTCAAGAAAGAAATCAAGAAATATTTGAAGCAAGGATTCATCCATCAACAAGCATTCAAGAATTCATTTTCATCAAAGAGATCCATGAGAGGCCATTGAAGGATTCAAGTTACATAGTGCCCTTTTTGGTGATCTCTCCATCCATATTCTTCCAAGCCTCTTCATACTAAAGAACCCATTCAAGATTTGGTGTTGGAGATCTACAATAAATTGATTGAAGAAATCCTACATTCTAAATTATAGATCCATTGGTGCATACATACTTGTGGATTCAAGGATTCAAATCCTCCACAGGGACTTTTACAAGCAAGGTGAATTTATGCATTTACTTTGTTTACTTCTGCAATTTCAATTATATATATTTGAGGTTAATTCCAAAAGTGGGGTTTGACCAAGGCAAACCCCTCCCCTCAAAAAACAAATCTCTTTTTATTGCAGGTACAGGTTTAGGATTGAATATTTGAACTCAGATCTGGATACCCTTTTCAGCGAACTATCGGGATCCGCAAACAGATTTTTTGTCGGACCTGTGCAGGTCAAGCTAGAGATTATTGGGTCAGGGGTGAGATTATTGGGTCAAGGTCAACCTTTTTCATAAGATGGTGTCAGATCAGAAAAATATTTCTGGGTTTTGTTTGTCTCTGCGTTTTAGTTTTGGATCATACTTCAGATTTTCCAAAAATAGAGTACAGACCTCAAAAAATAGCATTCTTTGATATGTAATTCTTTAAGGTTAGTACTTTCTCTCATCCTTTTCAATTACTCTCATATATCATATCTACTTAATAATAAAATATAATTTAAGATCTTCTTCCTTACTCTCATTTCCAAATGATTGATTCATTTGTGCATTGATCCTTCTTTTGGGTTAATCAACTTGGATCTTTCATTTGTGCATTTGGGGATAAAAGAGGAACATCTTATCTTCCTTCCCCCTATATGCTTAATCACATCCATACAAATTACAAATTAAATGTAAAGGTTAAGGAAATATAACACCCCTAATAACAGTCAAACCACAATTAATTTTCTTCCTTTTACAAGAAGTTGTTAAGCCGGCGTTGGTCAACACTGATCAAAAGAAGGAGACCTCAAGTAGAAGCTTCAAGCTAGATGGCATGCAAGGTAGGAATCTAAAACCACCTCCCTTTTATGTATCTTTAATTATTGGATTAATATTTAGTACATAATTATATGGTAGATAGTGGGGCTACTAGCTCTGTCATGCCCAAAAAAGTAGCTGACCAATTGGGACTTAAATATGAACCTTTCCAAAAGAAGGTGACCCAACTTGATGGTTCATTAGTAAACACCATAGGTTTGGCCAAAGACACAAGCTTGATTCTCCATGCAAGCCCCAATTTTTCGATCTTACTTGACATCTATATTATAGACCTCCCTGCCTTATTTTCCATATGTTTATCAAGGGAATTCACAGCCAAGATAGGAGGCTACCTTTCTTCTAACTGGTCTCACATGATTTTCCATACAAGGTATGGAACTAAGGTTACTATCAAGCCTAAATCATTGGCATCACACCACATAGAACCTTATGTGTCCAATGTACTCAATACAAGCTGCCTTGCACTTGACAGTAATGATTTCCCAATCATTAGAGAAGAAAAAAATAAGATAGAATATATCCCTGATATCTATCTAGATGATTTAGAATTAGAAAAAACCTCAGAGGCCCAAGCCAATGTTATTTGGGATGCTGGTTTGGGAAACTATTTGGTACAAGAGAACGAATTCAAAGAGCAAAATCTTTTCAAAATAGACAGTGAGTCAGAAGATCAGAGAAACCAAGTTTGGGAGCTATTCTTTGATGGTGCTAGAAGCAGACATGGCTCTGGTGGTGGTACTATGTTAATCTCTCCAAAGGGAGAAAATTATTACACAGCTTTTAGATTCAGCTTCTCTTGCACTAGCAACACTGCTAAATATGAAAACCTAGTGAATGGATTGGAGTGGGCTAGGAAAAGAGGGATCAAAGCCCTAAAATTTTATGGTGACAGTGAGCTAGTAGTCATCCAAGTAAGAGGGATAAGTGCAACCAAAAGTGATACAATGAGAGCACACAAGCATAGAGTTTGGGATGCAATTGAAAATTTTCATGCTTTCGATATATTGCAATCCCTAGAAAATTAAATCAGAATGCAAATAGATTAGCTGCATTTGGATCCCAATATGACATTCCTAAGAGCATTTCAATGCAAAAGGATCAGCAGTACATCAAAGTGGTTGTCAGGTCTTCTATTCTTGATAATGATATTAATTGGAAAGTATTTGAAAATGATGAGAAAATTTTGCAGTTCTTATTTGAAGAGGATGTCTTTTCAGAGTATAACCAAGACAGATTGATGCAAAACTATGGTGACCAAGTGGTACAAATTAATTCAAATAAAATGACAAAAGGACTTGTCACCCTGGAATCTCTCTTGAATAGAGATGACCAAGCACAAAAGCGTAAGGTTGGCCTGGTATTTTAGCAAGAGAATTGCACTGATCTAGAGCTGGAGCTAGGTAAAAGCTTAAAATTTCGGAAGATTAATACTGATTTAGAGAAGCAAGATTATGTCCAATTATTTCAAGAATTCAGTGATATATTTTCTTGGCAATATGAATATCTCAAAGGTTTCAACCTAGCACTTTCTCAACATACAATTGAATTAGAGCCAAATGCCAAACTAGTACGGCAGAAGCAAAGACCTATCAACCCCAAGCTAGAACCACTTATGCATAAAGAGGTTCTCAAATTAATAGAAAGTGGTATAATTTACCCCATCAAGCATACTAGTTGGGTTTCCAACCTTGTTCCTATCAGGAAGAAGAATGGAGAACTAAGATTATGTGTTCGATTTAGGGATCTAAATAGGGCATCCCTGAAAGATCACCATCCATTGCCATCTATGGAACAAATTCTACAGTGTGTTTCTGGATCAAAATGCTTCTCACTATTGGAAGGCTATTCAGGGTACAATCATATCCTGGTTCATGAAGAAGATCAATATGAGACTACATTTACAACCAAATGGGGAACCATGGCTTATCAAAATATGCCTTTTCATTTATCAAATGCAGGTGCTACTTTTCAAAAGGCAATGGATATGGCCTTTAAGAGCCTCATGTTCAAATTTGTACTGGTCTATTTAGATGATATAACTATTTATTCTAAACATGTAGCAGACCATATCAAACATTTGAGGAGAATATTCAAAAGATGTAGAGAGTTTGGGATTTCTCTTAAGCCCAAGAAATGTGTGTTTGCAGTCCATGAAGGAAAATTGTTGGGATATACTGTATCCAAACAAGGAATTACACTTGACCCTGAAAGGATTGTAGCTATTCTAGAATTGCCTCTACCACCTCATAAGAAAAGTCTCCAATCTTTCATCGGAAGGATTAACTTTGTCAGGTGTTTCTTGCCTAATATTGCAGATTTATTAAAGCCTTTGATAGCTATGCTAAAAAATAATTCAGTCTTTAGCTGGAGCAAAGAAGGGAGGGCTAATTTCCAAGCTATCAAAGAAGCTCTAATAGGGGCTCCTACCTTGTTAAACCCTGATTTCAGTAAACATTTTATCCTTTGTGCTTATGGAGGCTATGATGTCATATCTACAATATTAACTCAAGAGAACTCTGAAGGATTGGAGCAGCCTAGTGCTTTCTTTATCAAAGGCTTAGAAGAGTATGAACAAAGATACTCTTTTGTAGAGAAACATGTACTTTCTATGGTAAAAATCCTTAAAAAATTTAGATATCTATTGACTCACAACAAGGTACAGTTGAGAGTTACTCATCCTAGTGTCAAAGAGTTCTTTCTTTCTAGGGACCTAAATGAAAAAAGAGATGGTCAGATTACCAAAGCCATGGAGTATGACATTGATATCCAAATCACTAAGCTGGCTAGAAGAAGAGGTCTTTGTGAGTATTTGACAGAGGATGAAGTTCCAAAAGAACAAGAACAAGAGAATGCAACTCTGGTTGTGCATTCTACAGAAGAACATGCCAAGGCAGCAAGTTGGTTGCCTAACATGATTCACTTTTTGTAGATAGATGAATGTCCTAAAAATTTAGATTCATCCAAGAGAAGATATTATAGATTTAAATCTATCCCCTTTGTATTGATTGATGAGATTCTTTTTAGAAAGGATCATAATGGTGTTCTTTTAAGATGCATAGATTCAGATCAAGTGGAAAGTATCCTGAATGAGTTTCATGATGGACCTTATGGAGGTCATTTTTCACCCAGGACCACTGCTTTTAAGATCATGAGGGTTGTATACTATTGGCCATCTATCTTCAAGGATACTCATGATCATGTGAGAAAATGCATAAAGTGTGCCATGTTTGTAGGAAAGAAAAAAATTGCAGCTCTGGCCCTCCAACCAATCAGAATGGAGCAACCTTTCATGAAATGGGGCATTGATTTTATAGGTCTAATAAATCCTCCATCTAGTGTAGGACATAAATGGATCATAACTGCAACTGATTATTTCACTAGATGGATAGAAGCTATTGCACTAAAAGAGGCCAATGAGAGTGATGTTTTGAGCTTTAATGATGATATAATCCATAGATTTGGCACTCCATATTCTATCATATCAGATAATGCACTTTCATTTACAGGCCTCAGGGTGACTGAATGGGCACTCAGGAATGGTATTTATCCGAACACTAGTTCTAACTATCACCCCCAGGGTAATGGCCTAGCAGAGTCTACAAATAAAAACCTGATAAGAATTATCAAGAAGACTTTGCAAGAAAATCAAAGAGACGGGCACTCCAAGCTCAAGTCTGCTTTATGGCTAGATAGAATAACCCCAAAGAAAATTGTTGGTAATTCTCCTTATATTTTGGTGTATGGCAAGGAGGCCAGATTATCAATTTCAACAGATTTACCAGCATTAGACCTTGCCACATAATTTTTTCTCTTTGAAGAAGGAGATCCCCTGCAAGTGAGATATGCCCAACTCATGGAGCTGGAAGAGATCAGAGACAAGTCCATGTAGACTATGGAATTCTACCAGATGCAAACTAAGAAGAATTTTGATAAAAGGGCTAGAGCATAAAATTTCAATATTGGAGATATTGTCCTCAAGTGGGATGAATACAAGTCTAGGCCTGGCAGGCATTCAAAGTTTGATTCCTTCTGGGATGGACCATTTATAATCATAGAGTGTAAGGAACATAATGCATTTCAATTATCAACTCTTGAAGGGGATGCATTGCCGATATCAGTCAATGGTTTCCATCTCAAGCCCTATTTCAAGGTTTGCCCTGCTCTATAATTATTTCCCCACTTTTTCTTGATTTCTAGGTTTAGTTTCCTACTTTCCTTGAAGTGCTCGTGCATAGTTAGTAGTTCCTTCTCCTGGTTTCAATCCATTTCTCCCAAAGAAGTTTTCATGTGCTCAAAAGATGACTCCATGCCCAATAAATGTCAAGGCCACTGGTTTTCAATGTCTAGCAGGCTGACATCCAGCAGAAATCGCCAAGAATGTTACCCAAAATTTCCCATTACACATGAATTCTGGCTACAAGTGGAGGAAAATGTGGCTCCCACAAGGGTAGATCCCAACTTGTAAATTCTGCACATTTCTTGGTTCTACCTCATCCTCTGCAAGTTTTTAAGCCCTTTGTTTTACCCTAATTCATGAAGAAATTGCCTAAGTGTGAGAAACCCTACGCAAATTTGATATGAACCCTAGTTTGTTTGCAGCCTGTTCTATTTTCTCATTACCTTTTCCAAGCGACTTAAGTTCTTTTTAATTCATGTGCGCATTTCAGTTTTCCTTAGTCTCTTAGTCGCGCAAGGGAAAAGGAATATTCCATGTTATTCAGTGATTACAAGATTGCCTTTATCGTGCAATCTCCCAAGGAAATGGAATATTCTCTCAGGCTATCAAGACTTAGATTTGATCATTCGATCAAGATTTGATCTCACGGTGGTCGCTAAGTCTCCCAACGTAACCCTTAGTTAACAAATGGTTCGAAGATTTTGTGACCCAATGTATTTTTCTAACTTTAGATGTAGCCTGAGTCTGATTCAAGTCAGGTTAAGGTCCTTTCAGTTGCTAAGTCTCACAATGAACCCAGAGTCAACCAAATGTTTCAGCGATTTAAGAGTTTTAGTTAATCATGGTTAAGTTGGAGTCAAAGCTAGGGTGACCGAGATCCAACTTGCAGGAGATGACACGTGAATGCATGTGGTAGATTTGCAAGGGTCAAAATAGTGATAGGGTGGAATTCATGGCTGAGGTGATCATAAACAAATGATAAGAGTGACACATGGCAATGAACGGGCCCAGGTATTATGTGCTTAGTTACTAAGTCTCCAGAAGAAGTCAAAAGGTCAGCAAAGTTTATGAGATTTCACATAGACTGTCGATGTAAAGATGATCTTGTGGTTGTCACTGAGTCTCATAAATAAATCATGGTTAAGAAAAATGTTAAGATATTGCAAGACTATGTAATTGGAAAGTCTCGATAAGGAACCCCAAAGTAAAAGGTGAGTCAGGTTAAGATCATGGCGGTTGCTAAGTCTCGTAAGAAAATAGAATATTCTCTTAAGGATATGAGACTTGACGCTGATCATTCGATCTTTTTTTGATCTTGTAGTGGTCGTGTAGTCTCCAAGGAAAATTAGAGTTAAAGAAATGTTATCTTGACTGAGTGATATGAAGGATTTTGGGAAACCAGAGTTAAAGGGAAGTGAACACGAGTTAAAGTCAGAGTCAACGAAAAGTAAAGAATGAACAGAGATAAAGAGAATGATGGAGATCGACGGCTATGTTTTAAAATAAAATGTCAAAGATTCTCTAGGCTATTGATAAGATCATCTCACGCCACCTGCGACCATTTCTTATTCAAATATTTAAAAATTCAAAAGATCTGATCTCAGAGACTAGCGGTGTTGCAATATTTCAAGTTACAGACAGAGATGGGTCGAGCCGACTTCTCAGACTGCATTTATGGAAAAGTGAAAGATATTCAAAGATATATCTAATCATCTCACATATTTCTACATGCATTAATGAGAAAAATTGACAGATTTAGTGTTTCTACATTGTTTATGAAAAATCTGTTGTAACCCTAATTCCTAGGTTTTTTATTATTTCCTAAGCCTGCGTGCTGGAGGAACATGTATATAGGTTAGTTTCAAAGCTTTTTAGATGAGAATTTTTCCAGTTGGCGCAATATATTCTGTGGCATCTTATTTTCCCTCAAATCTTAACTTCTTGTAATCTTTCATTGAAATAGAGGTTCTTTATGAGCTTTCTATGGCATTTTCTCTGCCCTCAAGCTTTTCTTTATCTATGTTTCTCTTACTGAAATATATATAGTTTCTTATGCTAGAGAAATCTTAGAGTTTCTGAGCCTTTCTTCCTTTCAGCATCTTTGTGTACTACTATGTATGATTTGATTTAGGTTACCCTATGGATTTTGTTCATCCCTGGCTACTTTGTCTCGCTCCTGTGCCTATTTGTTGAACTGAATATCTATTTATAGGTCACAAACTGTGTCTAAATTTGCTTGGGAATGTTACTGCCTGTGAAATTTTTTCTTTCCTCTAATAGCCTCTTTCCATTCCAGACCTCTTTGTGAAATACTTATGCAAGCATGTTCATAAATATTGCGTTCTACTAGATCTGAGAAGCTTCATGCTAGTTTGGTTATTGTGTCATATTTCAAGTTACCTTAGGTGTATCACCTAGTAGGATAATTTTCTTTCAGTTATTTCCCTTTCAAGCACTCCTTCTATCCCTTTTCCTTCAAGTTTACTTTTCATGTTCAAGTGAAGATTAGGTGATTATCCAAGAGGAACCGGCCTAGAATCCAGAGGCTTCACTTCAAGTTAGCATAGGTCCCACAACCTCGAAGTGATTCCCATGTTATACTAGATTATCAAGACCAAGAGAGCTTGAATAGGGTGAAAATTTAGTTTATAACAGTAACACTATCCGTCGGTGTTGATTGTCTATCAGGAAACACTGTGAATTGCTCAGGGTTCACTATTACCGACAACAAAAACTTTGTCTCTTTAGATCTTCAAGTCTTGTGACAATGTGTGTATGAGAAATCATAACATATTAAGTTGACATCAATGAAAATACAATACATTAACTGATTTAATGTCTTGCATTTACTTTCTGTAGCTCGGTGGTCATCAACTTATCATCTTCAAACATTTAGTCAGTTATAGTTCATCTAAAAATGCATGAAAATAAAAACCCTAGCAGTTTCCCATTAGAGGGAGTGATTAGTATCATATTTAGATCTAATGATAAACAATAGAATATGCAAATCTGAAATATTCCCTTTTCGTTGCCCAACAGAGGGAGAGATTAGTAATTTTTTTAAAAAAAACTTGAAATAGATATGAATAGACTTAGATTTGCAAAAGGAATAAAACAAATCCTTTCAATCAAGAGTTAGATCAACAAAAATATGATTTCTTCTCCTCAATGGAGATGTCTTTCTGAAGACCTTATGGCAAGACATTGTCAATTAGTGTCAAAACATTTAGTCAACTAGTGTCGACTAAGCCAGCAAGCATTATGCAAAGTCCCAAGTGATCAACATTACCCGAGTGATCAGTATGACCTGAGTGATTTGCAGTATCGCCTGAGTGACAATTTATCACCCAAGTAGACTTTTGGACCCAAGTGATAGTTTGAAGTTGACCTTGCATATATTATTAAATATAATTTTGTTTATTGCAAGCTGACTTACAAAGTTATTTGTTGGATATATATATATATATATAGTTTGTTTTATCCAAAGTGTAAGAATAAGTAAGAATGTATGTGCATATGTATGTATACATAAGTGTAAAGACATGTGAATGGCAGTTTGATTAAGAGCATAAGTATTCAGGACAATAGAGTCTCATCTATCACATTCAGGTGATCAGTTATATTCAAAAGGATCTTATTTAGCAATCATAGTTGCATAGATAAGATCATCAACTGGTTCATTCTCACAGGTGGATCAGCAAAATCCTTTAACAAGGTGGACCTAACATTCATTTCTATAAATCTCTTAACAGAGTTGCATTACTTATTGTATTGTACAAAATAATTTAACAAGGAGGACCTAACAGTCCTTTCTATGCTCCTAACAGGGCAGACCATCAGAAGTGGTCATTGTAAGCTCTAACAGGCTAAATTTATACTACAGTACTAAATCTTGTGGATATCATCCCCACCCCAGTTTTGCTTTCTTTTGGAAGGTTTTTTGGTAACCAATTATTGTGTTATGTGTTGTGTATGATTCTTTACTTTCAATTTCTATGCATGCAAAAAAATAAGTCAATCTAATTGTGGATTAAAAGGATTAAGTTTTATTGGTTCCTGATTCACNATTCCCCCCCCCCCCCCCCCCTCTCAGTCACTGGGAACATCATATATTTCCAACAATTGGTATTCAGAGAAGTGGTTCTCGTATCATAATTTTAACAGGTTGAGAAAAGATCAGAGGCTATGGAAACATACAGACTGGAGAAAGTCATCGAGAATGAAAAGATAGATCTTAAAGTGGCCATGGATCAAATCATGAAACTTAAGGAGAAGCTCTCTCTTTCCTTGAAAAGAAGAAAAGAATTAGCAGTACAGATGAATGACAAGAACTATATAGAAGAAATAATTGAATACTTTTGCAAGGACATAAGTTTTTGAAGAAGCTGATGCAGCCATTGAAGACTTAGTTACAAAGAATCTCGCTTTACATGAAAAAGTCAGAAAGTTGAAGAGAGAACAGGAAATTCACTCAATCAGAATATGCGAAGTCATGGAACTAAAGAACAAAGCAGAAGATGATAAAAATATAGAACAAGAAGATAAAAGACTACTAAGTACAATATTAGAAGAAAAATAAAATGAAATCCAACACTTGTCACTTTAGTAAGCTGATTTGGTAAGTCAACTCAACAATGCAACACAGGAAGTTAACAATCGAAGAATAGAAAATGAAAGACTGTAGAATGATCTCAATGTTGAAAAGAAAACAAATGAAAGTATGATGAATTCACAAACTAGCATGGATCAGGCAACAGAATTTAGACATCATGGATAGACTGGATTAGGTTATACTGAACAAGGTGAATCCTCACAACAAGGAGCTCAAAGGAACAAAAAGCCTACATGCAATCATTGTGGTAAGTTAGGGCACACATAAAATAAATGTTGGAGAAATAGAAAGTCAAAATTTAATGGTAAATTCTACAGTTGTAAAAAACATGGACATAGAGCAAGTGAATGTAAAGAGAAACCTAAGTTTGAAGGAAAATGCTACAAGTGCAACAAACAAGGTCGTAGATCTTCCGAGTGCATAACTAAGAATTGGAATCCTGTTGAACAATTAGCCAAGGCAATTTTTGGTTGGGATTACAACACATGGTACAAATGTTTTCATTATGGTGAATATGGACACATTGGTGCAAACTGTAAGAAGACTCACTTCAGAAAAAGGGATCCTACTAAGAGATGTTATGTGTGCAAGCAACTCGATCATCTAAGCAAGAACTGTATGAATAGAGAAAAAGTTGATACTGGTTTTGAGAATGGTAAAGCCAAGGTCTCTAAAATAAGAACTCACATGAGAAAGAAATGGGTAAGGAAATCCTCAGATAATTTAGAGTAAAGTAATTAAGGATCTAATGACACCCTAAATAGTGAACTGGGTGGATCTACCATTACAAAATAGGAATGTAAGGAGATGACTGGAACTGTGTAGTACAGGCCATCCTACATCAGTTTTAGATAAGCTAAACAGTCCAAATCCTCATATTGATGCATGAGGACATGTTATAGTTCTACCCAAGTTATAATATTAGTTACACCCGAGCCACTCTAGCTTAACCGAGCTAAGTCGGGCAGTATTGATAATTGGAAAGTTGGTTTCACCCGAGCTTTCGAGTGAATCCTAGAGAAACACCCAAGTCATGCTAGCTACTATGTATGGAGAATTTAATGAAATACTCTAACGGTTGAAAATATCTTATAACTAAATGATTGTAAAGATTATTGCTTACAAATTTTTTAGTTTACGAATCAATTTTGAGCCCTTAGCAATTCAGTGTGAATTTGTGATTGAAAGCGAAGTTTGATCATTTCATCCAAAAAATAAATAAATATGGCTTCCACTTCTAGCAACATGGTCAAGAAAGGTTCTAAGATGTTAGTAAGGAATGCAATTTGTGATCTGCAAGTGTTTAAGCTTCATCCAGAAATTGCAGAGGAAATAGACCCGATGGGATCGAGCTCATTCCCTGATTCCTCTGAGAGAGTTACTGGTTAATGACATTCGAAGCTTCTATCACTGCAACATACAGGAGCTTGGAACTATTGAGATGAACAAATCATATGATGAATTATGTACAAATGGGAGTCTTAAGCCCGAGCATAAGAACCTCGAAACCAAAGTTTTGACACACATCATGCACATGTCGAGAGATTTCCAGACAAAATGGATGAGATATGTTCTTAGCCGTGTCCATGACATGCAACTATGGTTGGAACATCTTGTGATGATCATGAAGTAGATAATTCACCGTTTCACTGGGTTCCCTATGCTAGATAAGCCGAAAGCCACCAAAACCCTAGCCTGGGATGACCTAGCTGAGTTAACTCTTGCCGAGTGGGATGGCAGAGGCATGAGACTTAATGGGGTAACTAATATGGAATTGAAATTTGGAATTCATGTTATAGCCCACAAGATATACAGTTCACGCAGACCCAATAGTGTTCCGTGTGAAGCTGTTGACCTAGCATACAAAGTAGTGAAGAAGAATTTGGTATTTGACCTAGCAGAATTACAGCTCATCCAGTTGAGAAACAATATGGAAAGCATCTGAGTATCCAAATCCAATTCATGTAATTTTAGTTCTCTTCTAATCTGCATACTATTTTATGTTGAGAAGTTCTTTCCCTCCAAGGGTATAGTAACATAGAAGATGTAGTCCAGCATGCCACATTAGTGTGGAAATCAATATTTGAGATGAAAGATGATAATGAGGAAGAAGTACCAAGTACAGACCCTCCAAAATAGGAAAATGATGATACACTACCCGAGGTACAGACTATTGAAGAGTCCAATGTTGAGCAGATTGCAGTTGAGGTAATGGCGTCATTACCCCAATCTCCTATCCAGAATATAGTACCTCCAAGCAAGGACAAGGTTGCATAATCCACATCTGAACATGTAATAATCGAGAAACATTCTCCACTTACTACTGAGCCAAGCATGCCTGAGTCGTAGAAAGCAAGGTAGATATTTATACTACCAGTATTGACTCATCAGTTAACATTGATTCAACAATTGGTACTGTAAAGGTTAATGACCTAATTGGAATGAATACTCAAGAAAAGAATGAGGAAGGTAAAGGTAAGGAAATTGTTCCTTCATCAAGTCCTAAGACAAAAGGAAAAGAAAAAGCAGTAATTACTGATGAGATAGATCTTGATAAATAAATTATGATTCCAAATTGGGATCAATCCAGCTTATCTATAGAGCAAATGGACATTTTGGGAGAATTGTGGAAGAAAAGAGCTACACAGCAGAAGCTCCAAAAGGAAAGGAAAAGGAATAAAGTACTTGAAGATGTCAAAGGCATATTTGTAGATTCATTGTAGATTGAAGTCAATGAGAGTGAATCAATAATGGACCAACTTGTTGACATTGTCCACGAGTTAAACACAGATATGAATGGTTAAGAAAAGTTACTCGAGAAAGCAGAGAAGAAATTTGAGAACAAGGTTCTAGAAAATATTGCAAAGAAGATTGCAATTGAGCATGTGTATCTTACCAATATCATCAGCACTCTAGAAACCACCATGACCAATGTGGTAGAACTATTTGTAAAGCTGAGTGACACCTCTAACTTTACTATGGAGATCAAGAACAAGATAGTGAAGATTGATGCAGACATGAAGGAAAGTGCAAGGCAGTTAGCACTTGACCCGAGCACCAATTCCACTCACTTCATGAAGATCAAGTATCTTACTGATCTACAGTTTGAATTGTTGAGAGAAGAAGCAAGGACCAGAGAATCACTTAAAGCAATCCAGAGCCAACTCCTACCACACATGGATGGGATGTAGAAATGCATAACACATGAAAAGACTCTCATTCATGACAATAATTTCTCAGTTGCCGAGCTAATGATAGATTTTTCTGTAGAGCTACAAGTTGAATTGCACATCATGAAGGTGCTACAGGACAATTGGGACAACACTTTGTCTCAGATTTTGAAGGTACATCGTGATTTCCTATCCTAATTTAGAATAACCTTGTAAATATAACTTTTGGAATTTTTGTCAAAAACAAGGGGGAAATATCATTATTTTGTAATTAAGGGGAAATATCATTGAGGAAACACATGTACAGTGGAACAATGTAGAAAATATACTTTACAAAAACAATTTTTTGAAAAACACAAAAACAGAGTCAGTTGGACCAGAGCAACAGAAGCAGTGTCAAAACCCGAGAAGACAGTAAGGGGGAGTTATGACATATAAGACACAAAATTCAACGATAAGTGTTTTTGTTGCTAATGCCAAAGGGGGAGATTGTAGACCTTATGGCAAGACATATTGTCAATTAGTGTCAAAACACTTAGTCAACTAGTGTCGACCGAGCCAGCAAGCATTATGCAAAGTCCCGAGTGATTGGCATTACCCCGAGTGATCGACATTGCCTGAGTGATTTGCAGTATCACCCGAGTGACATTTTATCACCCGAGTAGACTTCTGGCCCTGAGTGACAGTTTGTGGCCGACCTTGCATATATTGTTAAATATAATTTTATTTATTGCAAGCCGACTTACAAAGTTATTTGTTGGATAAATATATATATGTAAGATAGTTTATTTTATCCAAAGTGTAAGAATAAGTAATAATGTATGTGCATATGTATGTATGCATAAGTGTAAAGACATGTGAATAGAAGTTTGATTAAGAGCAGAAGTATTCATGACAATAGAGTCTCATCTATCACATTTAGGTGATCAGTTATATTCAGAAGGATCTTATTCAGAAATCATAGTTGCACAGATAAGATCATCAACTGGTTCATTCTCACAAGTGGATCAGAAAAATCCTCTAACAAGGTGGACCTAATATTTCTTTCTCTAAATCTCTTAACAAAGTTGCATTACTTATTGTATTGTACAAAATCCTTTAACAAGGTGGACCTAACAGTTATTTTTATGCTCCTAACAGGGAAGACCATTAGAAGTGGTCATTTTAAGCTCTAACAAGCTAAATTTATATTGCAATACTAAATCTTGTGGGTATCATCCCCACCCCAGTTTTACTTTCTTTTGGAAGGTTTCTTGGTAACCAAATATTGTGTTATGTGTTGTGTATGATTCTTTACTTTCAAGTTCTATGCATGAAAAAAAATAAGTCAATCTAATTGTGAATTAAAAGGATTAAGTTTTATTGGTTCTTGATTCACTCCCTCCCCCCTCTCTCAGTCACGGGCACATCATATATTTCCAACAATTTCAACTATTCATGTATGCACACTCAAAACAAGGATTAAACCAGCTCTGATAACATGTTAGAAACATAAATAAAATGGAAAAGAAATGAGGAAAGAATCCAAGAGAATTTGCAAAAGGAAGAGTTTTACCAGAGAGAGATGAAACACAAGCCCACCAAAATGCTCCAAGACCAACACAAGAACTCAAGGATTTTGAAAGGGGAAAAAACTAGAAAAAAACCCTTGTGAATAATATGAATATGGCACAAATCCTAAAGAAGAAGATAGAATGAGAGCAATAAGCTTATTACAATAGTGAGAGCAAGTTTGATAATGTGAGAAGAAGTGAGAAAATAGAAAAGATTATTGAGCTAGTGTGTGTAGAGGCATCTCTTAAATAGAGATGAGTGGAGGAGTTTGCATGTAACTCCCATCTTCTATGAATTCCACATTCACATTGTGTGTGAACCAAATGTGAGATTCCTCTTAATGAGGAATATCTAATTTCCTTATTTAAGGAATTACAAAAATGTGACATGTCCTCATACTTGGACTCGAGGACAGATACAATATAGGATACCTTGGTTTATCCTTTAATTACATATTTCACAAAGGAAAGATTAATTTATAAAAAGTACAAAGAAATCATAATTTCATGGACAAACACATTTGAATAACAAGGAACAAACTCAGAGTAGGTTTATTCAATACCATACTGGGAGTAATGGTACAATATCATAAGAGGAGGTAAAACAACATTCATAAGAGAGCATAAACTTCAGAACAAAATAAATGTAGTGCTTTATAGTAAGGGCATATACATATTAAAGAATAATTCTTGGGTATATCTAGATATGTACCTACAGAATTTAGAGATCAACATCAATGATATAGAAATCATAATAGTGTTAAACATTCAGCTACATAGTAGTCATATGGGCTAGTTAACTTCCACTATGATATGAAATATGACATATTCATTATCAATGGGAATCAAATGAAAATATAGATCGAATATGAAGTCTTACAAAAATTACAGTCACAATATAGTGACAAAATGATGCATCATGCATGAATGAGATACAAATATGAATCAGCCTATATTAAGTACAAATAATAGAAGTACATGCTAAAAAAATAGTCACATAGTGAGCTGTCATGGAGAGAAATATTATGTCAAGGTACATTGAATATATATAAAATATGTACAATACATATCATTGGATTTTAAGGAATAGAGTTATCATATTCTTCATTATATTATTACGATGGTAGATGAGAAACAACTAGCATTAATGTGAAGTCATGTTGTCATATTATACTAGAAACATGTAAGTTTAAACTAGAGATACATTTGTTGTTTTAAAAGCATAACATTCAATGATCACAATCAAGGATAAGCTACAGGTGTCAAACATATAGTGAATGAACCAAAGAAGCATGTCGATTTTTTACCTATGTTGAAGGAATGAAGTCATTTTTGTTTTGTGTCTTTTGAAATTTTATCGCAGAACCCTCAAAGACTCTATGTATCTTAGAAGAGTTTAAGACATTTCTTCTTCAATGGAGCCTCAGTGTTGTTAAGAGTAATAATATTTACAAAATGGTTTCAAAAAGAATAAAAGGGGTTTTAAAGAGCACTTTAATTGAATACCCGTACACACAATTTTAGTGTTGTGTGCATCAAGTACCTCGACAAGTGCAAGAAAGTCTAAATATGTTGTATTTTATTTATAAAAATCATAAAGTACAATACAGTTTTGTAAAGCTTCACACCCAAATCCTAAAACATGAGGTATCTAGATCTACAAAACAAAGAGGGTTTCTTAAGGATACAATATGACCGCAGTACATGGGACAACGAAGGGATTTTATGCTTCATTTATTTTCATGAGAGAAAAGGTCAAATCAAGATATAGATTTATAAAGGAACCGCTACATAGAACCCCAAATCGTAGATAAGCATTTTATTTTTGTCAACCCCTCATCAAGTATTGCTAAGTGCAACAACAAGAAGTCAAGGTGCTTCATTCATCTTGGTGCACCCATGGCCATTTTGTTTTTCAAAACAAGAACAAAGGTGTGTAGATATCTTAGAAAAAAAAATTTCAAGTTTGTAATAAATGCCAAACTTTCCATAGTAAGTCGTGACCTCGGCAAGTTAAAAAATAAGAAAAATGGAAAAAAAAAATCAATTTAGTCAAATATGCATACACATGAATTTTGGAACCCTCAAATTAGAAATGAAATCGTGACCATCAATATCACAGAGATTTCAAAGAGATGTAACTCGAAGTATGAGAGAAGTCATGGTAATACAAGGAATTTGAGATATTTACAAAAGAATAAGCTCACAACATATTCATTATTTCCTTTCCACTTTTTTTTTTAAAGAGCTGAAAGATACATCACATAGGGAAGTTACGACTATGAAAATGCTTCAAGAAATTTTCATGAAAGAACACAAGAAATAGATGAAAAAAAACCTTCAAGCTTTTATCCTTATAACAACTATCGTATAAAAGAAGATGTGCAATAATTAAGGCTCAGAAATATTCATATTGGACATACCTATTAGAGCTGCAAATCTCTATCCAAACCTTATCACCCTAGTCGCTAGAGTTTCCAAAAGGCGCAGATAGCAATTGGAAATGGAAAAAAGTGTTTTGATATTAGGGTTACCCGCGGGCCAAGTGTATTTATCACTTAGAAGATTTTCATATAATTTGTTTAAAAAATTTCCCCATGAATTAACATAAATATATTATATTTATGTTATATTTATTAAATGGTTCTTTATAAACTATTTAAAAAAATATAAAATATCTATATTATTTTGTTAATTATTATTTTTTCTTAAATGGAAATTGGGTCTTGCGTGTATTTGAGGAGTTCTTTTTTGGGTGAATAGTCAAATTGATGCATGAGGGGGAATGTTTTCAGTTTTGAGTCTATTTTCAGTGGTTGGAGGCATTTTTATTCTTCCACGTGCGCATAAAGGCTAGGGAGGTGATTTTCTTTTCTTCCAGATTCAGTGGGAAGTTTTGAGCCTTTTATGCAGTCTTGGGGAAATTAGAGGCCATTTTTCAGCTCCACATCAGTGAGAGGCCTTTTCCTTGTAGTTGTACTTCAGTTACATGCAGTTGTGTTCCTATTTTGGAGGGATTTTTAGTTGCATCTAACCCCAGGTTTTGCATGCAGATTTGGAGGGTTTTGAGGCAGTTTTGGGATAGTTTGAGAGAGATTTGAGGCAGTTATAAACAGTCCCACTTCATTTTGGAGGGCCACATGAATTCATATTGAGTTTAGAGGAGTTTTTAGGTGGTCAACTACATGTTCCCAATAATTTGACCCCTTTTCCTCCTAGTTTTTCTCGTCCATCTGACCCTTCTAGATCCTGGGGTCTATATCTTGTATTTGGATCTCATTTTTTAGGGTTCTCTCTTTTAGCCAAGTTTTTGCACATTGCAAATTTTGGAAGATTGTATTAAGCACATTGTAGCAGTCTTTCATCATCATTTTTATAGAGATACATATTCCTCCTCAATTATTTGTGTGTTGAGAAGTATTGTGGATATTTGATTAAGTGTTGTGAATTAACCTTCATTTTATCAAACTCTTTTATTGTGAAATGCAAGATTTGATAATTTTTTATGCAAGTTTGTGATTGTGTCCTCCATTGTTGTGCTGAAATTTGAGAAAACAATCTTGTTTTCCTTTCATGTCATGATAGTACTGGGATCTGTCATAAGAAACACTATTGCATGGCATATTTGATTGAGGTTGTGAATGTTTTGGTGTCTTTTAGAGGTTTTAGTGAAGTTTATCAGTTGCAAGTTATCTTATTTATCCGGTGCATCACCCCTTAGTTTTAGTTTTATAGTTTCACAAGCAATTCTTTCTATCCATTTCCCCATTCAAATTTAGTATAGGTGAGTACCGAAAGGAACCAACCTTTTAATCTCGAAGATTCACTCTCACCATAGGATACCCACAGCCTGAGAGTGTTTTCATATTTCAACGGGATAGCTACACTCTACATCTTGCTATAGGTGCAATTCTAGTTGACAAAAATTATACTTAGATGGATGTAAAAATCTCTGTCAATAAAAACAAAAGTCATGTAATTTGACATGCAATTGGTTGTCTCAGAATTAATGCATTTAATTTTCTTTATTAACATTAATTTTGATAAAATTTAAATACAATTATTTTTTCAAAGTAAAAAATGCGTTGAATTCTTCAATATTATTGGTTTTATAAGTTTTTAAATGCAAAGTTTTTTTTTTGTTTTTACCCAAATTTAAATAAAAACACATTCAATTTTCTTTTTTATTATTAGATTTGATAAGTTTTATATACAATTTTCTTTTGGGTTTTGTAAGCTTTTAAATACCCAATTTTGTTGTTTTCAAGGCATTGGATTTTATAAATTTTTATGCATTTATTTTTTGTTTTCAAAGAGAAATCCTATCCATCATTTTGTGTAATTTGTTGTGTGGTATAAAGAGAGCAAACATATGGGCTAACATTGCCTATAGTGCTTGACCTCTTAATTTTTCAAAAACAGTCATCTAGGTACACAATTTTTAAATAAAACTCTCTACAAATAAAATCCCTTATTTATATTATATTTTTTTTACAAAATAGTTAAGTTGAAAGGTAGGTCACGATTACTTGCAAACTATTCATAATTATTGCTTCCAGGAATGGTTCGATGTCTCCTTCCCAAGTTTCCTGCTAGTTTTACGTTCAATTATTCAATCAAATTCACTATGCATCAGTTCATTCCATCATCCAGGTTGTTACATGCACACTATGAGATACCTACATTGTATGCCATGAAGTTCAGTGTCACAATTAAAGTTCACCTCTTCTTGATCATAGTGAAAATGAAGAGTTATTACCAGTGCATAAATGGTTAAGTGAGTGAAATTTTATAGATGTTATTTGAGAGTTATTACTAATACATAAATAATTAACTAAAAATAATTTCTCTCGAATATTGCTTGTTAAATAATTTTAAATTTTAATTTTAATAAATATTTTATAAATGTTAGTCTCATAGTTCTAATGAGAATGATATCTCTTATTATATTCAAATTTAATTAAATATGATCTTTTATGGTTTGATATTAATTTAGCAGCCAAACAAGGGTGTTGTCCCTATAAACAACAACCCAAAGGGTGTAAAGTCATCAATGATAAAGCAATCTCAACACATTAACAACACATTATTAGCATACTAACATCAAAAAGAAAGCTTTAACTCTAGAACTATAGTCTAGTAAGATGTATAAACAATAAAAAGTCTTATCATAAGACCACCCAAGGCCATAAATAGTACTAAAATAAAAAAATAAAAACAAAGGGAAACTAACCCTAATAGGCATTTTTTATTTTGCAGCTAGCTCGATGAAGCACATTAGACCAATCATTAGTGAGGAATTTAAAAATTTCCTTATAGTTTCCTTCATCCAATCATCATTCCTTATGATCTTTTGCATCAGGAAAAGGGAGGTGGCAAAACTATGCATGATCCTCAGGTTGAACCGAGAGGCATTCCCCAAATTTCTCTCAAAATTTGTGACTTTGGCTTTAACCTTTTCCAGCTCTTTTGTAGTGGATTTACATTGAAAACAAGTCCCTTCTACTTGTGTTTTAAATGTCCCTCCTGTCGTGGCTTTTTTCATCTCTTCTTCCTTAGACATCATGTCATGGGTTAGGTCATCGACCCCATTTTTATGCTTTAAGAGATATGGGTGGAGTTTTCCTCGATGGATTTCTTTCAGTTTTCCATCTCCACCTCTCCCCCCCCCCTTGTTATCCCCCTCACTCTTATTGTCATCTTGGTCATTATTCTCACTTTCTTGCTCCTAATCCTCCTTAGTATCATACTTAACCAAAATTATCATTTTTCCTTTCCCCACAAAATGAGTGGATAATTAATGGACCGCGTCGATTTGGCTTCTTCCTCCTCTTTGTTGATAATCTCCTTGATGGTTAGTTTGGCTTTTTTATTTGAGGGAGAAGGTGTTTTCCCCTTCTTCTTTCTAATATTGGGAAGTGAAGCTTTGTGTTTAAGATCATTGGGCTTATTATCAGCCACAAGGGGTGTGGGGTTTTCTTGGGTCCTGGGCCAACAATAAATTTTAACAGCACCCAAGTATAAAATGCATTTTGTTTGCTAGGTCCTAGAGTTTCTATAATGCTAGCCGAGGGAGGAGTGGTAGACTTAGAGGCTTCCTATAAATAAATTTTATTGGGAGGCACGAGGTGAGGTAAAAATGGTAAAGACAGTAAATGGGGCCTTGGTGAAGTGAGATGGGTTTTTTCCTTTGACATTTTATATTTTCAACCACCTCCTTAATAGAAATATCAAGGGAATTTAAAATAAAAAAATGGAAAGGAGATAAGATTACAATTCGTAACTTTGGTTTAATAGAGGCACATGGTAAAAGTAATAAACTCTAAGCCT
This sequence comes from Thuja plicata, assembly GCA_018584345.1. NCBI lineage: Eukaryota > Viridiplantae > Streptophyta > Pinopsida > Cupressales > Cupressaceae > Thuja > Thuja plicata. Next base: position 185,006 of record MU226251.1, read on the forward strand.
ACTCTCAAGAGTGAAATATTTCATTATCATCAAACATACCTAGTTAGATGGGTGTGGTAATTGTATCCTCTCAAAACTATCATGCAGCTTAATCGGGCCCTCATTTCCCCTAAAAAATATGTTAAGATTGTTATTTTCAACTACACAGCTTGTCTTTTTTTTGGCTAGTGGTCGGAAACCCAATAGCTTGGGAAGCAAATTCTTCATTCACTTTAAAAGAGATTCTACCACCAATAACCCTTCTATGCACCCACAAGGTTGTAAATGGCATAGAGAGGCCCTCATCATATCCATTCATGCATTTTATTAATTGTGAGACTTCAGCCTCGTAACATATGTTCATAATAGTGGCATCATTTTTAAACTCATCAAATTTTATTAACTCTATTCATACCCTATCCCTACCCATTCTGTCAATCACAGCAACAATAATAGAGAGTCATGCCCAAGTTTTTGCCTTACCACAATTTACAGCGATAAAGAAAAAAAAAGTCTGAATAACCATTAATAAAGGTTGAAATGATTAGTTTGTGTGTCATTTCCATAATAATTATTTAATGTCCTTCTCATAACAACCCTCTCATGAAAATAATGCCTTTCTTTACATATAATAAAATTGGCTCAGATTTTCATATCTTGTGCTAACTTTCCTCATTTAACAATACTTGGATATTATATCGTTGTCATCTCAACATGAAACCATCTCATTATTAAAATACCTTGCAAAGTATTCACATGGAACCTATCATCTCTAATATGATACCTTGTCTTGTCACAAGAGGAATCATCCAAGTAAGAATACCACACCTCCATTCATTTTTGCCTTGTCATCAATTTCAAATTTGGACCCCTAGCAACATTGCCATTTTCTCACCTTTTTTTCTTAAATTATTGTCATTTTTACTCCTTTCCATCAAAATTATGCAGAGCAGGGTACTCCATAGCCATAAGTTTTCAATCACCATTCTAATTATTGTTTATTTTACTCTCTTTTTGTGGAGAGTTCGAACATGAGGTGAGATACAGTCTATGTTTCTCCAATATTTGAGACCCACATTTTCAAGACCCAAGGTTGGCATTGCATCAGAAACCATGTTACCCTCTTTATAGGAATGATTAATAACAAAAATATCAAGCCCTGCAAGGATTTTTTTAATATCCCAAATTATTCCTTCAATGGACCAATTATCTTTGGCAAGGCCTTTAACAACATCAATAATCACCTTCGAGTCACATTTTATTGCCAAAAATTTCACTCCAAATGAAAGAGCATATTTAATTCCCTACATCACGACCATCCCATTTTTTTCCATCTTATCATCAAAAGAAGTAGGGCCGAAGGATGGAAACTTCCAAGTATTAGTAGATATACCCTCCTTCAGCAATTTACAAAGGGTTCTAAAGACTTCGTCCACCAAGTTTTCCAAAAATCCTATTGTTCCTTTCTCTCCACAAGATCCATTCCAAGTGGGGGGTATTTTCCTCCAAAATTCTGTAACCATAGGGTTATGAGTGGGTCCTCCCCATTCTAAGGTTAGTTTTTTAATAGTATTGTTCCTTGCTCATGGTATCTCAAGTTTCATCAGCACCATTTGTCATTTTTTATGAGAAAAGTTATAGTGGAGTCAAATATGGAGAATAGATTATTCCTCCTACTTAAAAATCACATCTACTAGGTAACTAAAATCCCATATTAATTGGATTATCCCTTGTTAGAATTTTATTATGCATTGTTATCCACCAGAAGAATTTTATTTTGGAAATCAAATGAGGTTTCCAAATCTTCCTCCACCATCCCAAAGAATTTCCTTCTTTCAACAACACATTGTAAGATGACTTAACTGAAAAGTACCCCTTTGGGTTCTTACTTTATATGAATTTGTCCTTGATTGGAAATAGGGGAATTCTAACCTTCTTTAGCATTATTTTCAGTTTTTTGGCCTTCTGAATCAAGTTAGGTTGGTTTTGACAACATTGAGTAATATCCTTATAGACTTTCAATGGGGAGATATAATTAGAAACCTGAGTACCAAAAAACCTCCTAGAAATATCATAAAGGCTTTTGAAGTTCAGATTTAGGGCCAAAGGTGTATCCCCTACCCAAACATCCGCCCAAAACCAAATCAAGTGCTCATTCCCAATTTTCCATTTTAGGCTTTTCTAAATGAGATTCTTACACTTGAGAATATTATTGTAGATTTTAGATCCACATGGTAACCTAGGGTAGAAAGGACCTTATATAAATTCTCAAAATTGAGGTACTTATCACTCATAATATTGCACCAATTAGTATTGTGGGGCGCAAGCTTCCACCTTATTTTTTTGTAAGGGCTTTATTGAGAAGAGTTACTTTCCTAATTTCCAACCCTCAATATTTATTTAGCTTATAGCCTATATCCCAATTGACTAAAGCCATTATTTTTTTCTCTTCCATACATGTCCAAAGAAATATTATTTGTATTCTTTCTAGTTTTTTATCCATAGTGCCAGTAATCTTGAACAATGAACGAAAGTAAACTAGAATACCTTGTAGTGAGGTTGCAAGAAGTTGAATCTTTCCCACACTACTAAGTATTTTCCCTTTCCATGTCACTAAATTCTTTTGTAATCTTTCCAAAATTGAGTTTCAAAGTCCCATGGTCATATATTTGATATTAAGAGGAAGGCCCAAGTACGCTCCAAGAAGTGTTCTTTGACATCACAGTGTCACTTTGATTTTACTATGCACATCTTCATTAGTGTTGAAAATGTATAATTTCCTTTTCATGGCTAATATATTATCTTGAAGCCTTCACATAATCATTAAGGAATTCTCTCCATTCTCTTTCTTCAACACAAAAGGCCCTCACAAATAAAATGATGTCATTTACGAATTGTTGCAAAATAGTGTGGGATGGTAGAGGTAGTCTTAACACCTTGTAATCTATTAGTGCTCACAAGATTAAAAAAAATCATGCCCAACACTTCATCAAGTTTGATAAATAGGTATGGGGAAAGAAGGTATCCTTGTCTAATACCTTTAGATACACCAAGGAGTCCCCTAGGAACTCCATTAACAAGAATCAAGAATATGACCATTTCCACACATTTCTTAACAAGGCTAATCAATTCCAACCTTACCCTATCATATGCCTATGTCTAATTTAAGGACCATCCCCAATAGGTTCCATATATCCATAAAATGGACAATCTCATGTGTAGTGACCACTACATCTAAAATATGTCTCCCTGGTACAAACCCTTTCTGATTGTAGTTTTATGTAGTTAATAAAACCATATAGAAAAGGTTTGATTCTATTCACCAAGACTTTAGAAAAAAATCTTGTAGATTGTGTTACATAACTTGATAGGTACGAAGTCCAAAAGTAATTTAGACTCCTTTATTTTTGGGATTGAGGCAATGAAGGTGTTGTTGAACCATTTCATAAATTTACCATCTCTAAATAAATCTTCAATTTTCATAGTTATATCATATCCCAAAATTCTTGGAAGAACACTAATGGGAAACCATCAAGGCCAGGGGCCTTATATGATCCCATTGAGAATAAAATAATATTCACCTCTATTTCCATAATAGGAGAAAGGCTAGGAGAATTATCAATATAATTGAATGACACAGATTGATACTAAAAAATTTATTCCTCTAATGCATAATTTTTTCCTCCACCATCTTATTTACGGACATTACTAAAGTAGTCACCAATCATCACTCCCATATGTGATTCCTTTGTTATCTCTTGGCTCATATCTTTTTTTTTAAAAAACTTTGAATAGTATTTATTTTCCTATGTTTACCTTGAAATATGTGGAAAAATATAGAGTTTCTATCCCCCTCTTCCAAAATTGCGTGCTATATTTTTTATTCCAATAGATCTATTCACTCTTTAAGTTCTCCTTCCAGTTTCCTCTCAAGATCTCTTCTTCTCTATGCATCACTTGGGAACAATCACCCTTAGCCATCAGATCCTAGATAGTCATTAGTTTAGAATTATTTTATTTCTTTTGAATGAAGATATCCCTGAAAGTAAATTTACTCCATCCTCTAACGTATTTTTTTATTATATGAAATTTTTGATCAACCTGATACATGGTTGAACCCTGTATGAGAGTGTAATCACATAAAAATGGTCATCTAAACCATAGACCCCCAATCTCAATAATTAATCAAGAAACCCTAATATTGATAAACCCTAAGTCCTAAATCAAACAGGTGATTCCTCAATCTATCAAATTCAAACTAATCTGACCTAAACCCTATGTCCTAATCAATCACCATACTTGATTAATTAATTAATCCCTAAAATCACATTACATTGGCAAATAAACTTTATACTAATTATTTAATTAATATTATGATATATTAATTAAATAAAATTGCTAAATTATCAATTAAATCAAAAAATGGAATTAAATTAATTAATAAAAAAAATATGCATTCAAAATCATTTAAATTATTAAAAATGCATATGACAACATCAAACTGATTATCAAAATGGAAACAATCTAGTTCCACTCACTTAACTGATTCTCCACTATTTATCATTTTGGAAACATTTCAGTTAACTAAGAACTAATTCTAGAAGTTTCCAAAAAGACTGATCAGTCAGTTCAGTCAACTGACTCTTTTGACCAATCATATTGCTTGCACATGGATTGTGCTTCTTCAATCGAATTTGAGCCACTCTTTTCTTTCAATCTCGACTGTCGATTCGAGAGAGATTTCTATAAAAGAGAAAATCATTTCCTTCACAAGGATCCTAATTTTTGCATCGTTATTATGCAGTTTTTTATGTTTTAGCATTCTTGGAATTTATCATTCTAGTATTGTTATTATTACTTTCAAGCATGCAAATCTAATTTAGAGCACACTTTTCAATTTGGTGTCATTAAAATGAATCAATAGACATTCAATTTGGTGCTTTAAAACTGAATCTTAATTAGCTTGGATTAACAACAAATCTGCATCCTGCATCTATCATTTTAGATCATTTAATCTAGATTAAAAAACCTTCGTTTAGGTTATTGGTGTAGTCACTGAGCTTGCGATGACCTGAGAGCAAGCTCATACTCCTACCTACAAGAAGGCAATAGATTGGTTTAAGTTAGTGTAGTTGTTTATTATTTTCAGATTTCTTGTTTTCTAACCTGCTAACCATATAAGGATCTATTGAAGTCTATGTTTGTCTGGCAGGTACCCATTTTTACACGCATATTTTTGGCGCCCACAGTGGGGCTTGAATCTTACTTTGAACCAAACCCTACCTACACCTTCATTTTGAGAAAAATTTGAGTCCACCACCACGTCAAGCTCATCATTTTGCTTTGAAATGACTATAAATATGCCCATACTCGCCTAAAAATTGAATCTGTGGCAAAAAAATTTGCATACAGAGGTCATACGACCATCTACACGCAAACCGAGGCAGGTCCTCTGTCTGCACACAAATTGAGGAAAAAATCAGAGATTATTTTAAAATTTTTGATAGGTTCTAACCCTTCATAACCCTCTGCGTATTATTCCCTATGTGTATTTGATCCTTTTCATTTCAACTACCCAGACCTCATGCTTAGCCTAAGCCCAAGCCTGCGTGCCTTGCTTCAAATTACATTACACTAGTTTGCATATTTAAAAAGATAAATTTACCCACACCCAATCAATGTGGGATTAAAATCCCATATACCCACAGCAGCCCTAGCCCGCATTGTCTCTCCACCCCACCACGCGACTCTATTTGACCACTCTCCCCTCTCACCCAAACCCTTCCACCCACCTCATGCAGTCTCCACTCTACCCACTGCTTCTCCACCCCCACCACAAACCACCACCCACTTCTATCCACACTCAGCATCATTTCCCTTCCCTATGCCTCCACCTGCTCAACCCATCACCACCTTCTCCTTCCTCCCGTTGTCCTCCCAACCTCTCAGCTCGCGCTACAAACTAAAACCCTCTACCCTCCCCAACGTAACTTCAACACTCAACCCAAGTGAAAAACTCAAAAAACTGCCCCATTCCACCTCCCTCTCCACCCAAACCCAACTCAACCACCTCTATGTCACTCAGCCCCCTCTCTATCACCCAATCACCACCACCAAACCACCACTTCTACCCAACCTGCTATCTAAAATTTGACGGTTGCCGAGTCATCATTTTTTGGGGTTATTGGATTTTTATGACGACCTCTAGACCATCAAAATTAATCAAGAGAAATGATAATGTCAGCAGCATTTTGAAAATTTGCAACCTTCACCATTAGAGTTTTTAATTTTGCAGCCTAACTTCAAACCCGCATATCTTGCTCATTCTGAGTCCTTTTTCGGAGCATTTTTTTTATTTTGGGTAGAATTCTCTAAGAATCACTGTGGTGAAATTATTTTTTTATTTTTATTGCTGAATTTCTCAAAAATTGCACTTTTTGATGACTATACCTACCTAATCCCACGTTTTGCAGCTTCTAGAGCCTCGTACGGGCTCATACGGTAACCTTTTTTAGTGCATTTTTTTTTAAAGTGCATTTTTTTTTGTCTAGTTTCTGAATATACAATTAGTTTTCTGATTTTTTGGATTTTATAACGCTGATGAGTTTTGGGCTTTGTTGTTCTCTAGATTATCTTATTGGTTTCAGCCTAACAATGGTTTGCGGGACATTGAAAAAGAAGACTAAAACACAGACTACTAATGAATCATCTTGCAAGTTTCCTTGATCGATAGAATGCTAAACATTGTGCTTGCAATTATTTTTGTTTTATTAAATAAGAACGCACATGCAAGACTTTTTAAAATGAACTTCTATCTGGTGTTTAAGGGATGGCAATAATGTCAGGAAACTATGCTCTCACCCTTTTGGGATGATCAGAAATCCAAAAACATTATTGTCATTTTCCATTTGAGATCTACAACTTTAGAGGGCTTGTCCAAGTGCGAAAAAGTACTCACCCTTGGAGAACGACCCAAGTGAGAACAAGCTAATGCCAAGCTTCTTTGACTCACTATAATAAAAATGCTTCCTTAAGACCAAAGCCTCGGAAGATAAGTGGCATTTGAGCTTATACTCGGCTCTCACCTAACACAAAGCAGGGCCTCTGGGTCTTAATCATGTATCATGAACTACTTGTGCTAAGGTGCTCTATGAGGTTAGTAGTCTGAATCGCACTTGCACAGACACAGATGATACACTTAAATGAAAACCCTTACTAAAAACCTTTTCATCTAGTGGCTAAAATCCTTTTCTACTTGTTGATACGGGCATTGTGAGATGTGCATGCCTAAGAAACCTCTCATGTACCCCTCTTTTTGAGACAGTAAATTTATCAGGATCCTCAAATCTTGAGAAATTTGAACCTTGGTAGGCCCAAGAAGTGTGTGCCATGGAGGGGAGCCAGTGCTGCCAAGCTTCTAACTATCTGACTTGAATGGGTATTTTATTATAAGAAGATTCAAACAAGTATTGTACATTTCTCACCACCTAGGAATAGGGTTTTCTTGATGTGCTTGAACAGTTAAGGGTTTCTTGATGTGTCTGGTGTGAGTGTTCATTGAAACAACAACAACAACAATCAAACAATTTAGAAAACTATACACTTTACGTACTTGTCTATCATATCTCGTTTGAAACATCAACAGTCTGTCAAAAACTTGTCGAAACTTTATCTTTTCATCAGTCTATCCTACTACTTTCAGTCTATTCTGAAATCTCCGTTGTCATAACACTTCTACTAGTTTGCATTCAAATACAATCTATTCTCAGTCCAACCTATTGTTGTCTTGAAATCTGATGTCGTTACACTTGTCTAATTGACCAGTCCTTTGTTCAAATCATATCATCTTTATCTACGTTGTCCCTATCCTCAGTTGTGAGAGAAGGTTCGTTAACCTTGACTCAAGATCGGAGTCGTTGCTTCTTTCTCTCAGTTGGACATTATCTCCTTTTTCCTTTAGTCTTGGACTTAATCAACACTTTAGATATCACTTCAGCACTTGTCAATCAATCAACTGATTCATCATACCTTATCTTCAATCTTCTAATAAAGTGCATCAAGACAATCTTACAATGTCTAAAAACAAATGGGCTAAACCTTATGGTCCTAACAACGTGAAAGAAGCGATTCTTATAGCATCTTTATCAAAACAACTTAAAACTTTGAAATCTGAACTCCAGGATTTAAAGGGGGAAAAGGATACACCATCCAACAAATCCTCATTAAGCTCAATCTATCCTCTTCTATTTGATCATGATTCTCACATCTCTCCACTTCCTTTCAACATGGAGAAATCTTGGTATCCCAATCCTAGATTTTATCAAAAGAGTGGCTCCAAAGCCCTCAAATCTGCTGAAAACACCACGAAGTCTCCCTCCAAAGGGACTAGTAACCTCATGAAAGAAAAACCTTGGGTTAAATGCAAGAGGGACTTCACTCCTTTGGAACAATCTTATGAATCAGCATTAGAAGAACTTCTTGAGCATGACCTCATCACATTACCTCAAGTCACATCACATGGATTAAAATTATTGAGTACCTATTGTGCATATCATCGAAACAATAAGCATAAAACTTTAGCTTGCATGGAGTTAAAACATAAAATCCAAGATCTCATAGATGATGGCATAATTAAACTGGACAATCCTAATGATTTATCAAAAGAAGAACAAGATACTAATCTCAAGCATGATCAATATCAGGAATCCATGTCTAGCAATGGTTCCCATATCACATCTAATTCTTCCACCATTCCTCCATCTCCTAAAGCTTCAAAACCAACCACACCATCTCTATCAAGAACTGAGCCTAATGACGACTATGTCTACCCTCAAGGACTACCTCTAAAAGAGATCCAAGCTAATCAGCATACAGCTGCAAGTCTTTCTCAGGCTTCAAAGATCATAGACCCAAATATTTTGTGTGCTTCAATTCTTATCATTCCTACTCCAAATGATTATCCATCAGTGTGTCAAGAATCCCATATGCAAATCAAAACTCCTACCTCATCCTTAGAAGTGGCTCCATGTCAAGAGGGCAATCCAAAGTGTGAAGAAACTAATATCAATAATGATCAAGATTAAGACACCAACCATACTTATCCAATGGTTTACCAAAGTCACATGTCTCAAGAGTCCCATGATGATTTTATCATCCCCTTCCATTTCTTCCAAGAATATATCCATCCATCTCCCAAGAAAGATCAAGATATCATTTCTGGCATCTCTAATGAGCCTATCAAAAATCAAGAGCAAAGTACCCTTTCTACACCATCTAATGATCCTTTTCAAGATCAAATCATCCCATCATCTCCTTGTCATGATCCTTGATATCCACCTCAAGAAACCATCATTCCTCTAAATCCCTTGCATAAAAATAAATCTCATCAAGCTTCAGTTGCTCCTATCAAAGCTACTCATGCACCTATGAATATAAGATGAATTCAAAAGAGAAGAGACTTGGCAATGCAACTCACTCTAAAGATGTTGATATCCCTTCTACACCTTATCTCCCTCCATTAAAAAGTAATCACCATCCTTCTCCATCCTCTAAATCCATCCTTGTTCCTTATATCCCAAAGCTAAAACCATCAAACCTTCCATCTATTTTGGGTCCTTATATCCCTCCATCCATCATGCCTATAACTACTAGTTTGTCAACCACTTACCCTATTCCCCATCAAGATCAACAAATAAATGCATCCTTGAAATCTCCCTATCAACCCATCCATATGAACCATCCATATAGACCCTATTCATCCACAGTTCCCAAGTCTTTTGGAAGCAATTTGGATGTGCAACGAAGAAATCATAAATACAAGAATCCACTTTCATATGAAGATCACTATGTCCCATCTAATCAACATGTCACTACAAATAAAAAGGAAATATTCAAGAGACCACAAGGGTCCGCTAAGAAAAGAATAAAATCAAAGAAAATGTGAGGCCTACCCCAGTTTGACATAATCTTAACACTATTTCTCATTTATATGCTCTCCAGTCAATACTAATTTTGCTATAGTCAGACTTTTGGAACACATCTATTACTGTATGGATCCATGGAAACCTTTGCTTGTATACAAACACCTGATTATGTAATCAGGAGATCTATATAATACTCTATGTTAGTGATGCACATTTCCCTACAGAACTTAGTTTTGATGGTTTTGTATATTGGATTAGTATGTGCATGTTAGATATAATCAAGATGCAAATTTATTAAAAGTTATGTTTATGCATGTGGAATAGATGCAGATATTGTTAAATTCAATAATCATTGATGAAAGTGTGAGTGAATGTGTGTTCAACTTACATTATGTATTCTATTATTTTTATGTATTGATTTATTGGACCTACTGATGTGTGCAATGAGTGTGCAGGAAAGTTGACCATGGTACTAATCG